>JAUZST010011915.1:0-11687 GCA_034779995.1 Parotocinclus haroldoi
TGCATTACAATAGCTTAAAAGACTATGTGACTATGGTAATGTCTGGTCTGCATCAGTTTTGGTCACGTCACTGTCCTGTTTCACAGACCGTAATGCATTTGTTAGCAGTGCACACTGAGTGAGTCATTAAAGGTTGAGAATTCCTGATTTGGGGAGCATACAAATATCCCAAATCCACTAAAAATAGAGATGTTGCACACGTTTTAAAGTGTTCTTGACCATAAAGGTGGGGTGTTAATTTCTGGTCTCTATTTAGCTTACATGCTGTTTTTTTCTCATTATCACATAATTAAACTTAGGAAATGAAACTGAAAAGTCTGAAATCTGTTGCAGTGTCAGACAATATAATGACTTATGCCTGAGGGTGCAATTCATCGTATCCAGGTATCTGCAAACAACAAATTGTATTCAAATTAAAAACATTGTTAAAAACATTGGACTCCATTGTTCTAGGACATGATATTTCCACTTTGCTCAGTATCCTAGGCTCTTACACTACTTGCTGGCACATTCCTGCATTCTGTCGTCAGCTTCCCATGCGTCTCAACATTTGATGTGGTCACAAACATCTGTCACCACCAAACTCTCTGCTCTTTAAAGTCTCCTTCATCTCCCTCAGTCTGTAATGCTGATTTGATTTACCTCATTAAAGCTCTGTTTTTTTTTCTGAGCATGAATAGACAGATGCTGTTTTGCTACAGAGAGCCAACCTGGTTATGGACAGTCATAAATTGTACGTAACTACAAGAGCTGGGTAATGTAAGATAACTGATTGTCGGTGTGGGTCGAGCTCTGTGGGGATTCTAAACGGCAGGTGATAAAGTAAGATTTATAATGGAGCAGCTTGTACTGGAACACCTCAGTCTGTCTGTCTGAGTGTCCACATACAGCAAGTTGTGCTCAACTTATTAGTGGCAACATTTACCAAATTAAATAATATATAATCCTATTTGTATACACACTGAAAAAACACCCAGATAGACATGTCAGGTTTAAAACACTTAGCAACTTTTGGGCAGTGTACCTCTTGTTAAGAGATTAGACTGTTCAGACAGCTAGACATGCCTCTACGAGACACTTGAGGACAGACTTTGAGAAAGTATGCTTCGCTGTACTGCGAGAAGCAGGATAATTAGTGCCCACTGATCTAGCTGTTAGGTGCTGTTGGGAGAGGTGGTTCCAAGAGGGCATACACACATGGAAATTTGTTTTTACATGGACCAATACATGTCCTGCCATCGACAGGCAGATACCCTTGCTTTTGTTTGCATAGGAGTCATGAACAAGAAACGTGGACTGCTACAAACTGGAACTGTATCGTCTTTAGTAATAAATTGAGGATCTGTTTGGGATCCGGCAAAGGTTCAGGTACAAAGGTATGGCAGAATCATGGTGAGAACTTTAATCCCGCCTTTGCTGTGAATAAATACACTGTCCAAATGTTACCTCACAGCTCCAGAGACCAAGTTTCACGTCCCCGGGCCAGCTGTTACCCTCACCTGCATGTACCGGTATGACCAATGACATGCATTAGGTAAAATGGTAACATAACCATATTGAGGGCTATAAAAGTTAATGTGTTAGTAATTCTTTTAGTGCCACTTCTTGACCCTGTGACTGACCCAAAGTCATGGGCTGTATCCTGCTGTTTACTACTCTTTACATTCATTTGCCTATAGAAAGCAGAAGTGCTGAGGGTAAAAGACAAATTTGGACACTTCATACACGTCAATCTCATAAACACAGTAACACAATCACACAAGCTAACAAGCTGCCCTTGCTGTTTCTTACAAAAGGAGAAAATAAAAGTAATATTGTACTTTAAACAGATATCATTTAAAAATGTTTACTGAATTTTTTAAATTTTATTATGTGCTATTTTAATGGGAAAATAGGGTCAAATATGAAAAAGTAAATGTAAATAATTACGAAAAAAGACAATTATTATCATAATATTAATATATTAATTTTAATACATTCTATGCAATAATAAAATATATAATAAATATATTAATCATGTGACGATCCTGCGTAAGTTACTTCTGTGCTTAACTTCAACACCACTTACTTTGTTACAAGTACCACTTTTCTCTTTCTTGTAAATACAGTGTATATTAACGATATTATAAACTGCCTTCAAGTATTATATCGAACACCCATACAAGAACTGTTAAACAATTTACTTAAAAAAATATTTGGTTACATTGGGTATGGGACAAATATTCTAGAAACTAGTGTGATGGACACATAAAAATGTCCCAGATGGCTACATTTGATACAATTCAGCTGCTATAACACATCATTACTCTTTCCATCTTCTTGTTCAATATCGGTTCCAGTTGGAACATTAATCTTAAACAGAAAGTGCAGGACCAGATGTCATTATTTACTATGTAATGGCTGCCCTTCCAGCACTTCCATGCAACTTCCAGTGATGAAGTATGCAGTGAAAGCAGACAGATCCCATATACACTTAAGATTACCACCTTCCCCCAAGCCGTATTCTGTTTAGTTCCTGATCGAGCAGCCCTCTGTCCCCAGCGTCTCCCTTAAGGTGCGCCTGCTTAACGTAGCTCGGGTGGTCCTTCTTAACCTAACCATTTTGGAGGCCAGAGGTCAGAGGTAACTCCATACGTATGGGAAACGTTCTGTACTTTTTTCAGAAAGGTCGAACGCTGAGTTCAATGTCTGAACTCTGAAGGTTAATTAATTAAGCGATGGCTTGTGGTTCCAGCAGGAAGGAGCCAAAGTATCTACTTATGATTAATCTGTGTGTTTATAAAGCCTTTTTCTCGGGGCTGTAAGGTGACACCACCCTGCTGCTCTCCAGGAGAGATAGAAAATAACAGTCTCAAATTGTATTTGTGCTGAACTTCATTGTCTACTACATTCTATAATACAGATCATTACCAATTATTCATCATCACCATTACCAATGTTTATAAAGTGAAAACAGAGCTACATATGTTGTCCCATATGTTGCAGTGCAGCACAACACAAGAGCTTACTAAGCCCTTTCATCCAGAGGACATGATAATGATTCAGTTCCTCAAGCTACATAGTTACAGTTTAAGTTGAGTATCTAGGCCTTCTGGTTCTTCTTTTTTCCAGGATATATACAGTTAGGCCACAGTTAGAGTATATAGTAGGTATATTAAGTAATGATATAAAGATTATTCTATTATTCTATTTCAGTCTATTGTTAGAATACAAAATACATAGAAAATACTGGAAATTTGTATGCAGTATTAAAATGCATATTCTGTGGGCTACAGTGGAAAGTATTTAGTGTGAAAATTGGGATACCAAATTGACCGTTAGTGTCCAAAGAAAGGTAGCAGCCAAGAAACCACTTTTTTTTTGGAATGGAAACAGGGTGAAAAATCATAAGATATGCTAAAGCTCACAAAGATTATAAGGAAGATCAGTGGAGAAGAGGACTATGAAGACATAGACTACTCACAAATAATAGAGGATATTTCATTTTGAAATATCCCCTAATGTTTTTGAGCAGCATAGTTTGAAATTTCATAGTTTTGATTTTTTTTGTCAGTCATGTAGTATGTTATGGCTGGTCATTATACCACTGTTAAAACAACAAACCTAATGGTGGCCGGAGACCATACATACAATGCTGTATGTAATTTACAAGACACACAACATACTATAGTGTAGAGCCTTGTTGACATATTTTTTGCACAATGAAACCATTCTTTATTTAATCATACATAACTTAAATTAATACATTCATTAATGATTTGCTCATAATCATACTGAAACAAAAACATGAATCCAACTTTAGAATGGCGAGCCCTTTGCTTTAAACTGGATCCTCATAACTCATTTTGATTGCTCACTAGTGATTAGGCCTGCTTTAACTGTCGATCTTATCTAGTTACATCACACCAGGTGAATCATTCTCACTCATCACCTCTCAGCTGTACTGTGTTTATTCCAACAATAGGATTAGAGTGCTGTGTGCAGCAATTCCCTCATGATTACAGTGGAAAAGACGAGCAGGACACCATGGAGCTATGTTTCACCCTTTGGCATCTTTCCACAGCCACAACAGTACAGGTGAATGCACTCTTGTTGGGGGGTGGGTATTAAACATTTCAACAAGTTATATAGTGTTCAGTTCCTCCCTCCAGCTATAACATAATGAACTGAGAAACTCTGCAGTGCAGATGTTTACAGACACCAACTTCAAACCAACAATTTGGCAAGTTTTACAATGTGTACATCAGCTAAGCCTTCAAATGAACGCTTTTAATGCTAACAACAACATTCCTTTTTTTTTTACTTTTCATGTTTCTTTGGTGTCTGAAAATGTAAAATTTATGATTACAATATTTTCTGAATGAATTTAAGCTGCAATCAGATTTCTCACTGATAGCGGATTAACTGTGAATGAAGGCTGTGGAAAAAAGTCTGCAATGGGTAAACTAACAGATGTTAAATGTCCTTCTGGAAAATGTTAAACTAATAATCAACAAAAATCTAATTTATTTATTCAACCAGTAGTCAAATTTTGCTGACGTTCTACAATTTTGTTAATAGAAATTTTGCAAGAACTGTAGATTTCTTTGAAAAACCAAGAGTCAGAGATATGCTTTATGTTACTGAGGTTAGGGTTAGTTGTGGGTGTAGGAAGCATTACTTATAAAAAATAATCAATAAAATTTGTTCGTGCGACAGCAGAGACAAAATGTGTAATTGAATATGAATAAGTCTTTAAAAATTGTGCAATTCATGCCAAATTACGATGATTGTAAAGAAGCAACCAGGTATAAATTTCCATAATGCACTGAAAAACACATACTCTACGATATGGGCTGGCGTAATTCAGTATTGTTACAATTACACGGTCCAGTTAAAGATAAAAACAAAAGAAAAAGTATGCATTTTCAAAATACAAAAGTACAGTGTAATGAGTTCTTAAAGTTATTTTCAACTGCAACTGTAATTTTAAATAATATTTCCTTGTTACATGTTTTTCTCATTAGGAAAAATAATATATATACTGTTACGGCCTACAGTCCATTCCAGTAGGCATAAAAAATGACAATAAAAGTATTATATATTTTTAAATAAAAGCATTGTTTTTGAGTTCATTACAGATTGTATTACTGGAACATAATTTGGGTCTGAAAGGGTTAAAACATGGTTGCTGAAGGACAAAGACCAGTGCTAGTCAGGAGTGTGTGTAGCAGCTATAAGCAGGTGTGGTTGCCATGAGAGTTTCGATTTGACTCAAGTAGGTATCTGATTAACTTGACATTTCTGTCCAGTGGCACACTGGCAATAAATATAGAAGGCTTGATATAACCCCAGTACTTCATAGATTTAAAAAAAACTCCTGTTTGGTCATAAAGCCATAAATATCATAAAACTTCCAAAGGCTGACTTCCTAATGCTTTCCTTTTATTTTGTGTTTACTTGTTTGAAATCACCAGAGCCACAAAACCACCCAATCCCAGTTTAAAAACATACTTTTTTCTGTTCAAGATGGATGAAAAAATATAAAGGTATAATCTTTAAGATTCAGAGTGTACATATAAACAGAAATGATTCAGCCTTCAGAAGGTCTGACACAAGACTGCCTTTCAGAATTAGTGTATTACTAATCTGCATAGAGACAACAGGCGCCTAGCTATTGTGGAAATGTGATGACTCACTAATACGAGACAGAACAGTATTACAGGCTGATCCTTTGATAGTATAGAAACATACAGTGCAGGGAATCTCCACAGGCAAGAGAAGACTTTTCATGAATAATAGGCTCAAGGCAAATAAAACCCAGCAGTACTGCTATATTCTCACAGACTTTTTCCTGATTCTCATTACAGTGCTTTTGTTGTGCCAGGTGGGTTTTCAGTTGACACAAGTGTATTGTGTAAGCTTTAGAATACAGTCTAATTTCCCGATTGCACAATATAGTTAAGCTTCATTAAACTTCAAGAGTATCCAAAGTGATGATTTTTTTCCCTTGCTTGTTTTAGTATTTAACTTCAAACTGTTAATAAACCAGGTCTCCGATAGTAATGACCATTGGAAGACATCACAAAGTGTAGGTCTATCACAGTAGTTCATACATCGGTTAGTCTGATTCATTCATAAACGCAGTTTCAGTAATATGCCTACATTTTTAAAATCCTCCCTCTCTATTGCATTGTAGTGTATAATAAATTCTCATTGACAGTTGTTTTGAAACAGTGCCCTAGCCTGAGAAAAGAACACAACACCCGTTTACTCAAAACTCATTTGTAATGAAAGGGCAGTTGTTAAAGCAGCCAAAAATGATTTACATGAACTGTTGGCTGATTTTATAAAAGACTTTGATGAATTCTTTAATCAAATGTATTTGTAAATTAAGCCCTTAATCTTTATAATCCATCCTTTCAAAGACTTTCAGAGAAAAGGATTTGTGGTTTTACATAGCAAGGTGTGTGTTGCCACAGGACTTCCAGTCTCCTGTTGCACCAGTTTTGTGATGCAGGACAGATTCGGAAGAGTCTAAGCAGGAACAGGCATTCATACAGCCAGCACAGGTGGGCAAAATATAAAAGCATAAATAATCTAATAATTAAATCTAAATTTGTAAGGTAGTGGGCTGAGGCAGGATACAATCTTGCTTCACCATAAACTTCTGGGCTAAGCAAACATGAATTTGCACATAAATCATTCTTAAAACACTTTTTTCCCTTAAATAGCCACATTTCTGAAAATGCCCATAGTAAAATACTTTAGTAAGTATGAATGTAAATCTAGTAAATGGGCTTGACAACATATAAAGTATTCGTAACATAATAATACAGCCTGGTAAACAGAGATACTTTTAAACTTCAGGACAGAACCATGTACGTATCAATTGTTTGCTAAATTAGTTTATTATGGCCAATAAGTTAATTAATGTGAATTGTTTTATTAGAACAGCATTTAGGGTCAATTATAGGGTGTCTGTATAGTAAGTTCCACTTTAATACATTTTATTTACTTACGGACCAACAGAGAGGCTGTTTTCAATTTTGTATGAAGCACAAAAAGCCCAGGTTTTATCCACATTACAGCAAAGTGTGATCCCTGTTTGTGAAGCTCCAAACATCAATGCACATTTTAACAATGTTAAAGTAGGACTGGACACCCTGTATGAAGCCTACTGTTTAAAAATCCAATACCTTTTTTGGTAATAAAAACTTTTGCTTTAGTGATCTTATATGTATTTTTTTAGGCTATACGGTAAAAAGGGGCTAACTTTCAAAACATATAGTTTGAGCTATTATTACCGAACTTAACTTTCTATTAAACATTTTATTATTTTTATACAATTTTTTGAGAATTTGTATTTTAGTATTCGTCTATAACTCCATTCTTTTCTACATCTATACTCCGTTACTACTCGATTATGGGAATTGCCGTACCTGTAGTAAATTTATGTCATGTTTCCTGTAGTTCTGCTCTGCAATCCAGTGTTGTTTTCTAGCAGTATTTTACTGGGACAGATTCCCCAGTCCAGTGATGCCCCTTGTTGTAGAATGTACAGAAGGTCTTACAGATGTACTTCCCTCCAAAAGCATTGGAACAGATACGGTAGAGACAATAGACAATAGATTAACATTTTACCTTTCATTTCCACGTATTTATATTTAGGTCTGACACACAGGTCAGAAGATAGGACCTTTAGTCTTTAATCCACCCACCAAAAGTATTGGAACAGATAACCTTAAAATAGACTAAACTAAATAAGACTTTAGACTGGATACGCCTGTGACCCACTGACATCTACTGACCCACTAACCGACTTCTGCATTCTTCTTTTGTGATGTTTCTCCATGCTTTCACTGCAGCCTCTTTTAGTTGGCGTTTGTTTTTGGGCAGTTACTTGCTTCAGTCTCCTCTTTAGCAGGTAAAATGTCTCCTCTATAGGGTTTAAGTCTGGAGATTGACTAAGCCAGTCCAAAACCTTTCACCTCTTGCCCCTGATGAACTCCTTTGTACTTTTGGTAGTGTGCTTAGGGTCATTATCTTGCTGCATAATGAATTATCTTCCAGTTTGGTTGCATCTTTGTTTAATATAACAGACAAAACGTTTCAGTAGACTTCTGAGTTCATTGTACTGCTGCCATCATGCATTACATCATCAGTGAAGATTAATGACCCCATCCAAGAAGAAGCCATGCAAGTCCACGCCGTGGCATTACCTAAATTGTGTTTCACAGATGAGCTTGTATGTTTGGGATCATTATCTTTATCCAATCTTTAGCCTTTCCATTACATTGGTATGGGTAAATCTTTGTCTCATCAGTCCATACACCTTTGTCCGAGAATTTCTGAGGCTTGTCTCTGTATTTGTTGGTAAAATCCAGCCTGGCCTTTCTGTTATTCTTGCTAATTAGTGGTCTGCATATTCTGCTGAAGCCTCTGTACTTTTGCTCATGAAGTCTTCTGCAAACAGTAGGTGGTGATACCTTCAGTCCTGCCCTCTGGAGGTTTTGCCGATGTCACCAACAGTTGTTTTAGGGTCTTTCCTTTCCGTTAATCAGTGCAACAGGGCACACTTGGGCAAAACATGTTTCATAGTCACAAGTTTCAATACTTTTGCTCACAAGAAAAATGGGTGAGGTCAGACAACAGGTGCTATCTTCTGTACTGTGTATCAGATTCAGATGCAAATCTCTGAAAATAAAAGCTGAAATGTTGATTTCATATTCAACTTCTAATACTATACCAATAAAATAAAAACGTTGGCCTCACTGTTTCAGTACCTGTGGAGGGGAGTGTAATTAAGGAAATAAAAGTGACCCTGGACAAGTGAGTGTGGTTATTAGGTTCCCCTATGGGGCACCAGTCTCTGAATAGTTTCACGAGCCATAGAAATAAACTCCCTCCTGCTGCCATAGCACAGAGCACACACACAAAGCCTCCAAAGTAGCCTGCTGGTTACTTAGTTAAATCTATCTGAGGAGCTGATATATTACTTCTTTCCCAGGGGCACATTTTCCACACTACGTTGTTTTTCTTGCAATCTCTTTTTCCATTTCTTGAGGGTCAGGGATCAGTTCTCTACATGTTCAGTGAACTGTCTTAAACTTGGTTGTGGTTCTCGATAAGCACATTAGTTATTGTGCATTCAATGGCGAAAGAAGAAAACTGAATGAACTACCTTTTAAAAAACAAATACACCCAGTGATAAATACAAAATTACTGATGTAGAAGTGTGATAAGTACACACCTGAGGTCAAATTATGTCAACTTTAGTAAATATAGCATAATCAAATTATTAACGTCTTAACGTTATTAAGTTGTTGCATAAAATGATTCCATAAGGATGCTCCAATATCGTTTTACTTCATAATAAATATTTTCATATTTGATTTTCCTATGCATAATATCATAAAACAATTCAATAAATCTGAAAGAATTTCAGTCCAGAAAGGGCACAAGTTTAAGCTGAACACCTGTGATCTCCGATTCAGGCAAATACTGCCATTTTTATATGCATTTTTCATACCCATTTGCCCCTTTCAACTATTGGCCCCTTAATTGCCACAAAAGAAATGTGTTAAATACAAAATTGCTTGTTTTGTTGTATTTGCTTTTTACAAATGTGAGCAAGGTTAATGTTTTTGATTGTGTTTTAGTTGTACTTTTAACTTGTGTTTTTAATTTTCATTTCAATTTAAAAAAATATATATTCTGTAAAGCACTTTGAATTAATAAATAAAATATTCTGGTATTTTATGATATAAACTATACCTGTAGATTTACATATATTTTTAATGTCTCATTTTTGCTTAGCCCAGAAGTTTATGGTGAAGCAAGATTGTATCCTGCCTCAGCCCACTACCTTACAAATTTAGATTTATTTATTAGATTATTTATATATTTATGCTTTTATATTTTGCCCACCTGTGCTGGGTGGGTTTTTTTTAATTGTCTTAACAGGGGTGCATCAACAATTAGATTGTTGTAGCAGAACGTATATTGTAATAGCACATATACCCAGTGTGTGTACCTTGAGGTGCTCTGCAGTTTTCACCATGTTCCATGCTCTGTATGGGGTCATTAGAATCAGAGTACAGGGCATTCTGTCCAAGGTAAATCTTTTACCAATAAAGCAGATGTACTATTATTGTAGTATTGTAGTTATTTCAGGCGAAAATGACAATTATGTTTGAGTGACTATGCATTTGAATTGTTTTGTTTTAATTGCTCCATTTCACAACTGCGCTTTTATGCCTTTATTGAACATACTGGTGGGTCATTCAAAGTCAAGTCAAGAAAAGGTTTGAGGAACAATCAGTAGGACATATTTGGCCAAGCTTAACAAGGTATGGCTACAGCGGATAACAATGTCAGTTGTGTCAGTGGAAGCCAACCCCAACAGGAAGGCACCGCCAGGGCTGGAAAGTGGGTCCCTGCTGTGGTGGGCTAGCATATTAGACAAGTGTGTCACCAGGCCCCTGGAGAAGTGCTATAGACATATATCTACATTTTTATATGGTATATCATTAATCAGAAGGACCTCAATGTTACATGCCAAAGTGGCTGGTAAAATACAGATTTAGCCACAATTTGAACTAGTATTTGGTGTTTCTATTTATTACCATTATTTCCATTATTACAGAGCAACTTTAACTAATGACCATTTGTATGGTCATGGTAGCATTTAATATAATATTTGGGATTGTGGCATCCCTAATTCACTGCTTGCCTATACATTTAACAGCTTTTTATTCCTGCCACCCCAATTATTTAAAACTGACTCACCATTCAGTAATTACTGGACAGGTAAGTGGGCAACACGTCCAGCTGCGTTCAAATCTTACACGTGTGTGGAACTGCTTTAGGAGGGTGTGGTTTGGGTTTGTCCACACCTATAATGGCTCGGGAGAAGAGCATGAAATGATAACCTTTCCAAAGGGTCAGAAAGTGCACCTCAACCCTTCCCATATCCTAATAATAGTACTTTCCATTGTGTCTTTTCTGTGGCACCAAAAGCCTCAGGGGTTAATCTAACTATGGGCTTTTAGTGATCCAGCCCTAACATGGGCCGCAGGATTTGGTGTAATTAAATGCAGCCTTTCAGGCCAAAATGTCACTCGGCACATGGGGAACCTTTCAAAGAAGAGAAGAACAATGGCACCACACAGGAAACACAGAGAACAGGGATGACACTGTTTTAATTTTATTTAAATTCTACTCTTGGTGGGCATGCCATTCTACAGTTATGCAGTAAATTACTTTTTTGATGACTTAATATGTCATAATCAAAAAGTCTAGCTGAGATTTAGTATTTTGGAAGTGGAGAAATCAGTAATCCAGGTTCCTGACACAAGCTGATTACATGGTTGGGCTATTAGTGACTCAGCAGTCTGCATTTTTTTGTTAGATTACTTATATAAGCATTAGTTTTGTTACAATAGGGTCCCCGGGAGATCTCGCGAGACCATTCCTAGTCTCGCTAAATCCCCAGGATCCCTATCAGATGTTTATGCCTGAGCCCATAATGCAGTATCCACAGACAGACCACAAATACGGGAAAAACCAAGGAACATTTAGTTAACAAAAAAAACACACATAGCAGGCATATAAACTATAAGTAAAAATTTAGTCCCCACACGAGTCCGGTAAGGGCTTTGAGCCTGAAGTCCAGAGTCCCGTGGTGGGGGCCAGGGGCCCACTCC
>JAUZST010011916.1:0-11687 GCA_034779995.1 Parotocinclus haroldoi
TGGAGGTAACAAACCACAGTGATATGTAAGATATGTAACAACAAAAAACATCTAATCTGTTTCACAACCTCGAGCAGAAGCACGCAGCTGAGTACAAGAAAAGTCAAAAATGCCACGGGGTGAGGTATTTTAAAGTATAACATATATTTTGTTGCAATTGTATGTTGTTGAAATATATCGCAAAAGTCTCCTAAAATATTGTGATATTATTTCAGGGCCATATCGCCCACCCCTAGCGTGCAGTAAACATGGATTAACCACATTCCTTTCAGAAATGTATAGGTAAATGAACTGCATATTTACCAGTCTGATGCTCCGCGATATTATGATCACACCGGCTACTGCGAGTCCTGCACTAATGTTCTGCAGGGAAACGTGACAACAGTCAACCCAAGTGTGGTTTGATAAATACACATTACCTCTCCCATTTCTCCTTTACACTGCCAGAATATCCCAAGCATTCAACTAATCATGTAAAGTCACAATTTATACAGGTTGTCTCTGTAAGTCCCATTGTTTTGAATTGTTAATAAACGTATATGGATAAAACCTGAGCTCCGCCTTGAGCTCATTTCAAGTAAGTTGGATGGTGGGACTACAGCGGGACCTATGTTATAGGCGCAATGTATACTCGTGCAAATGCATGGTACTCTAAATGAACTACTTACGCGGAGAAGAGAAGGGTGGTCTTCGGCGAAATTCGACACCACAGTAATAATATTTGCTGCATTTTTCCCATCCTTTTTATTTCGGTCGACACTACTGTTGTCCGACATGTTGTTTACAAGATAAAAACTACAACCAGGTCCCGCCCCCTTTAAGTACGGCCCGTGACTTAGTCCAACACATGAAACGCGTTTTCAATATCGCTCAACACGAGCAAAGTACAAACAAGAAAAGACATACGGTATGATTTATTGCAAACAATTATTTTAATTACAGACATATACTTCATGTCTTAAACCATTCGCTTTGGGAATGCAGCTAAATCATTTGCATGTTATAATATTTGAAATGTATTCAGTCATATCGTCAAATAAAAAACAGCTGACCTTATGGTCTCCACTAAATGTTTACATCAGAGTCAAATGTTTTCCAGCAACACACCAATATTTAGATTTATAAATGTACATTAAATCATTTTTTAGTATCCAGTTGACTATAAATACAATTTATCTGCTCACATTTCTTTCTTCTGCACTGAATATCCAACATACCACCTTACATATCACCTGCATCACAGACCATCACATGCCACATGGCACGTGCAGAACACAAAACCCCTCAAGAAATTTCATCACTGACTACAATGAGTCAGAAGTCTAAGCATTTAACATTTTGATGAAGAACTGATTTGAATTGAGAAAACCATCCTTTTGATAACGGTGAATTAAATTCACATGGCTGTTACCAAACTGTGAAATGGTTGCCAGAGAATGAAATACAGGAAAAGCATTGTTAGATACATTTTCAAATGTACGTTTTCCTGGCATTTATATGTCACTTCAAAACACTAAGATTCTTAACAAAGGAAAGATAATGTTTAGAACATTCTGATTTCATATATGACATTGATCAGCATTTTCAGCAAAGTGTATCCCCTTGAATGTTTAAGGCAGTAGTAACATCAGGCTCCTGCAGATGGCGTTGCAAAATCATGAAAATGTAAATACCGGCAGGGTGTAAGACAGGATTCAAAAATTGAGAAGAGGTGATATAGTGCCATGAATATATTGTTGATATGTGGACAATTGGCTGCAAAGCAGATGCTAATGGTTGGTAAAAAAAAAAGTTATTGTGATTGCATTTGGGCATGCCAAGGGCAAATGTATTAAGGAAGTAGCTAAATCTACAAGTATAATGAAGCAGTCATGCGAGTCTGCCAACAATAACAAAAATCCTATTCCACAGGAAATTCTTGTCAGAAACTACAAGCTTTTGAAGCCATGATTCTCAGAAAAAAATGTATTATGAGCTTGATCTACAGTTAATAGAAACCATCTATGTGAAACTCTAGCCACCTGATAGTCAGCTATAGAGGGATGCAGAGTTCTTTGGAAAATTAAGGGTGTAGGATAAGATACCAGCCCATCTCATGCCTGTGTAGGGGTCACTGCTGGAGCAGTGGGAGATGCCCACCAGCCTCCTGATTACTAATTTCAGTGCCTCAAGGGGTTGTGAGGGAGACAGAGACAAAAGTCTGTGCCACTAGATTAAGCTGATATTACTAAAATATGAAGATATCTGAGCCATTCTCAGGAATGAGGTATATTCAAATAAAGATAACTGACAACAAGGCACAAGAAACCGTAACAAAACAGAAAACATGTAGCAGCAAATAGACTCTGCTAACTAACACAGTAAAATATGAATGGTTTAAGATTTAAGGGTGTGGCCCATTCTAAACCTGAGGTTTATTGGGAATCAAAGCAAGAACAGCCACAGTGGCATTCTCACGGTACACAAAATTGTACCGTTTTAATTTTGCTCTTCGGTCCTACAGTAGCTTATCCAAGGTCTGAAGAGTTACAGGTATGTAAAAGTGTTATATCTGCAAGGCATGTACTCTCCTCCAAGTGCTTATGGGATAATTTAACAAATGCTATTATTAGCATTAGGGAATAAATCAAGTGATACCAGTGAGCATTATGCAAACAAGCTCAAGCAAACTGGTCTTTTGCATGTCTTAACATTCACAATTAAAATATTTATTTACTAGTCCAAGAGTTTGAGTTCATTATTGTGAGGATTTGCTGATACTACAGTGCCAGGCAGACGGCCTTTCTTCTTGTAACCGTTTTAGTTTCTTCCCAAAGAATATCCACCAGCCCAGTCCGATCACCACACACACCAATGACTCCAAATAGAAACCGTCCAGTGATGTTACACACACGCCACCTTCTTTAACACACAGCTGTCAAGAAGAAAAAAGAAATCAATCAGTCTGCAGACTAGGCTTAGGCCTCATCATAAACACTAACATACAGGAAATACACTGCTCACAAAAATGAGGGGATATTTCAAAATAAATACAAAGAAGAGCCCGCAAAACTAGTGCACAGTCTGATCCTATCCATGCCCCATCACTGTCAGTGTGTTTTGGCAGTCTTGGGTACTGACAGTTACTTTACCATTGGCTGGTATAGTGCAGAATTTTTCATTTTTTTTCTCCATTTTAATTGGGTAAAATCCAGATTAGGGTCTGGAATTGAACCACAACCTAACATGACCTGACCAAAACTCGTAAATTACTTTAGGGAATAAATTACGAAGTGCTTTGACAATACCATTAAGCTTGATTAAACGTCAATGGTAGTTCTGAAAATAATCTCAAGCAAGACGGTCTGCCTAATGATTAACATATATTTTTAAAAAGCTGCAGATTCTCAACAACTAGCACAGTATCATACAAATTGAGAACTGACCCCAGCCTCTTCAGCAGAGCCACATGTCTGTCCTGCAGCTCCCTCGCAGTGTTTTGACGTGAGTGGATCCACCAGCCACAAAGCAAGCGTGGACGGCCAGTTCCCACCGAGATTAGTCACTGTGTTCAAAAGAGTCATGTATGTGCCCCCTATCACTGGGTCGCTCACTTTAGCGTGGAAAGCCATGCAAGCCACATACATGCTGTACAACGCCACCTAATGCACAAACAGGGACATCATGTTGAATGAAAAACAGCTTTAAAATAACAAGTATTGAAGTATATACTAATTACAAAAATTATCAAAGCAACACAAGTCCAGCCCTGGAAGCCAGGAGCCCAGTTCATATCTGCAATGTTCTTCCTAAAATGCTCAGTGAACCTACTAGTTAATCATCAGGTTTAGTACAGTTATGAAAGCATGGCACTTCATACTCTGTGCCATGTGCTAAAGTTTGTGTTCATAGGCATCATCTCATTCATTCAATAACTTATTTACAATATTGTCTGATATAATATTTCTGTATTATATGTTAAAAACCATTTAGCTTCTGTTTATGTAAACTATTACCATCATCTTATTAATGAAATAATAGTTTAATTAAGTAGTAGTTTAATTCTTACACATATCGTCTAAGCTGGTCACATTTTGTAAAATGTGCTATAGCAATACATCTGACTCTGAATCGTGTTTCTACAAACTGTCCAAAGTTTAAATTTGCGAAATTAAGATTTTTCTTAGTTTACAAACTCAACAAGATACATTTTCATTTACGATATTTAGCAGACACCCTTATCCAGAGCAACTTACAACTCATACAGTCTTACAATTCAAGCAATTGTGGGTTAAGGGCCTTCCTTAAGGACCCAACTGTGGCAGCTTGCCTTAAGCAAGGCCCTTAACCCACAATTGCTTGAATTGTAAGACTGTATGAGTTGTAAGTGGCAGAGGTGGGATTGGAACCTTCAGGTCCAGAGTCCAGTGCCTTAACGGCTAGGCTACCACAGTCCTAGATAGTTAGTTAATGTGATAGTTAATGTTGATGTCCTGTTTACCCAAAATGTCTATAACTTCATGTTGCTAACATGTCAAGTATTTATTCAAATGGAGTGATAATTGCTGTCACCACCTTAACAGCTCACATTAAATACACGTTATATGCATTACTTTCTTATTGTTCTTTACCCAGTAACACATTAGCTATACTACTTCTCAATAAACTGTACAGTGTATCGATGCCTCTTAGCACAACCTTCATTAAAGTGATTAATTACAATTGGATTAGGTTTTGTGAATCAGGCCAGTTCCAAGGCAATGGTCATTCTAACGCATTGTTTCAAAAAAGTTGACAATTATTACCACTTTTCAATGCTGGTTGAAAAAACATTTTCTTTTAGACAGAAGCAGTCAGATAATTAGTCTGTGCATTCCTACATGACCAACTTAAAAAATCATTTTGTACACTTGTCTTATCGTGTCTGTAAACTATAAGATAACCACTGGTAGACCCACCTGGTGCACAGCATAGCTGAGCAGCACCACAGCATAGTAATAGACAGGAAATCCATCCTCCTGTTTCACACTGGGAGTCCACCACACCAGGAGTGCATACTCTAAACCAATCAGCAACCTGCATTAACCAAATGAAATAGGTACAATGTTACAATGTTACACAGGTGGATTTGTACCTGTCATGGAAACAAGGTGGTCCACATCACAGTCAACTTTTAAAGTTGCCAGGCTGGTAGACATTCAAATCACAATAGGTAATTTTGCTTCGTCTCACAACAGAATAGAAAAATCGCTCTACAGCAAGACTGCCAAATATATGGCTCAAGGATCCGGTATAAAAGTGCCTGTACCTAACTAGCGGAAGTCTTGCAGTAGAGTTGAGAATTTTCGCCTGTAGTTCATAATGCATCCAGAGGTTGGTTAATGCATATTCCAGCCATTTTGTATATGGCTATGGACTCGTTGACAGATTGGCGATTAAAAGAAAGTCAGTGATCAGTAGAAATGGCAGTGATGTTACCAGAATTAAACAGAAAGTCATTAAAAGTGGAGAGTACGACTTTTGGAAATTTCATTGCATTCTCATAGCATACTGTTTCAATGTGGCCCAGCAAAAGAAAGGACTGACACCCCTGCTCAAAAGAATTAGTAAAGTGCATAGCTGAGTTCTTGTATAGTATTTCATGCGCTGAAATTCTAACCTTTTAGGGACAATGGTCAAAGTCAGACAGAATATACAGATCTAAACTGCGCTTAGGTTACTTATTATACTACAAAAACATAGTGGATAATCAACGCCATGAGATGGCACAAATTTTAATGTGACCTTTGGAAATCTAAACTTCCTGTAGAATCATCTGTTTCCAAATGTCTACTAAATGTCCACTTTGCCTTGCCAACATGAGATTGTGTATCTAAAAAATTCCAGAACTCCAACCAACCAAAAAGTTACATGATGCTAGAACAGCTCTTTGTCTGGCATAAAGACCATTTCTTTTATTACTGACACAAAAGGAGACACTGAATACAAAAATAGGGCACAAAGTCCCAAACCTACCATCTTCTCACTAAACATTTATCCCATTTCAGTAGAGGAATGACAACACTTCTGCAGTTTCCCAGACTATACTGACCTTGAGGTAGATGCCCAGCTTTGTTTCCAGTTTGTCAAAAAGAAACAAAATCAACATGCATTACACAGAAAAGAGTTCTGAAGACCCCAAATTTACATCCAACCACATGTTTATAGTATGAAATTTGCCTCCGTTTGCAGCTACAACAGCCTTAAATCTTCTGAGAAGGCAATCCACTACAGTTAAGAAGCCAAGAACTGATGCCAGGTTCCCTGTCAAAGTTTTCAGACAATGTATTTAAGGAGTACCGGTCAGAAACTTGATTGCCCGACTAAGGAACATGAAACCCATGAAAGTGTTATAATAAACCACTTTGGGGTTTAGTACAATTCATTCTCTGTCACATTTGCCAATTAAGATTCCATTTTAGTATGCATTATCTACAACTGAAAACTTCTTTAATCTCTTATTTGTAGCACAATGGTGCAGTCAAACACATGTCTAATTCACATCTCTAATTCATATTTGAAGCCATAGCCTAATAGGTTTCTTTAAACCTACCCAGTCTTTACACACAGATCATACACACAGTCCGTCAGGTTCACATATTTTACAATGGCTTTACCGCTACCTGTAAGGAAAGGCCTTGTAGAAGATGTCGAGTGGCCGTGGTCCAGCTGTGTATTTACTGATAACTAGTGGCAGAAGGATCTGCAGAGGCACCATGGGAACAGCCAGCAGTGCTAACTCAGCTTTGGGTACACCGGCTTCTACCAGCTTTAGGCCTGTGACTGCATCTGCTGCTGAAAACCCAATCTATGAGAGAGAACGATGGAACAAACAAAAAAGGTATTTGTATGGAATTACATGAAACCTAGCAATGGACTATCACCCTTTTCCAGGGTGCACTGCCTGTGATCAGTGAGTTCCAGGTTACGTACCAGACCAACCCCCATGACTCTGAACATTTTTCAGTATTTGGGGTTAAAACAGGATGCTGTGTGGTTTATTATACGAGAGCCCAATATTTAGGCGTCAAGATCATTCATAGCTCAATGAAAAAGGCTTAACATTTAGTAACTTAATAGTTCTCTAAAAACAACAACACACACTACTATGACTTAATACTTAAAAAAATCTACTTAGTCTTAAGTCACTGTTAACAACAACTTCAGCGATGGTAATGAGATTTAGCAAAACATCTAAAAATGTGTATCCACAGTGCCTACTTTACAAGTCAGGAGCAGACAGCAGAAAGTGAAGACGGTAGGCATCTTAATGATGGAAAACAGAAGCTTATATGTCTCCATAACACCCTGAGTCTCCTCCTTAGGTTTCCTCATAGAGTGATGTTGTCTGCAGTTCTCCGACTTCAGAAATGCCACCAGAGTGGTGGATACCATGAACACAATGCCCCAAAAAAAAAGGAAGTCTGAAAAGTAAAACAATGAAGACATATGAATTACATTTTTACATCATTTAAAAAAATAAATACACATAATAATAAAAAACAACAATATGCTGCTTAATAAAACTGATTAATTAAAATGACCACTACTGTCAGATCTTTTGAAAGAAAAAACTTGCTGCATAATTAGGGCAACAATAATCTATCTACAGCATATCTAAGAGAAGGGGTTCTGTGTGAACATCAATATTATTCAACATACTGTCTCTAATATATATCAATTTATTAGTGTTAAATAAATCTGAATTAGTGTGGTCTATGGTAAGTACATAATGATACGCTCACAAAAAGACTATCACCTAATTACAAATATACAATGTTTAAGCATTTTTGAAGAATACAGTCGATTCCGGTTAATGTATAGGTACTGTATAGTATGCGACTCATAATATTGTTAAAAAATTTTTTTTTTAATTCCAGTCAACGTTTACAGACGCGTTCTCTTGACGGACTGCACTTGAACAAAATCAAGAAAGTGGGTGTTCACTTCCCGCTGGTTTGGCTCTTGTCAAAAAAACATTTCAGATTTCCTGACCATTGATAAAAGCTCCCGGGGATCCCAAAAATCCTACCATAAATCGCTGATCCGCTTTGCATCCTCTAGGTGGTTACTTGTGGCTTATTTTTCTTATTCGCTTCTCACGTACTTTGGTCTGATTAAACGGAATTTTGGTCCAAATAAGCGAATAAAATTACTCGTATATAATAGGATTGTTTCGGTTCTTTATGATTTGGTCCGATAAAGCTGCTGGTCCCATTAACCGGTGGTCCAATTAACCAGATTTGACTGTGTGTGTATTAAAGATAGCACCGACTGCAATGTTCATGGGCGATTCCGATTTTTTAAATATTTGACTGAACGATTCTGATTTTGGCCGATTAGACATGATAGCATACAGATAATTTTTGTTTCAACTTTTCTTTTAATGGAAATTCTACAATGATAAATCAAGATAGTAGCAGCTGTTTGCTTGTGTCTGGCTCTGCACTCCCAGAAGTGTCAGCTTTAGTTTTGTCAAATTCCACATATTCAGTGAGTTTTAATGTCTTTATTATTGTTCCCAGTAGAAAATATTTCTCTATGGCTTACTGTCATAGCTAAAAAGGGGGACAACTGGATTTAGAATGGGAGGTCATAAAAGCTGTAGCTGTAAGGTGTAGGCGTGCCATCACTTTTGTCCATATTGTTCAGTGTAATACTTACAAAAGCCTCTTAATACCACAGGCTGTATTTCGAGCTACAGACCACAAGATGAAAAGACTGAATGCAAGTTATGCAAAACATTACAGCAATGATGGGAGCTTGTATAACAAACACTGGAATAACAACTTTATAAAAAAATAAGCTTGTATTTCCTGAAAGGGATTATAAAGCAAACACAAAACGATTATAAAGCACATTTTTGCCCATATATCTGACAGAAAATAGTATAGAGAAACAGCCATGGCAGATTTAACTCCTGCTAAACAAACATAGTACAACAGTTATAATGATACATGTAACAATGCAACCTCTGGTACAGAAAGTTTAAACATATTTGGCTGGTGCTGCCAAATATAATATATGAAATACAAATCAAATGGATTGTAAGATAGTTGATGATTATTTTGTACTTAAGACAATTGGTTTCAAGTTTGTGGCACAAAGTTTCAGAGGGTAAATAAGTTGAGTAAGGAGAACTACGCCTTGCAAATGAATCAGGAAACCAAGGGGACAAAACAAAACTGCATTCTTTATTATTATTTATTGTTTAATATTTAACTCTTTGTGCAGCCTCCGTTGCTGTTAAATACCATTCAATCTGCTCACACAGACACCACGTGTTTAATAATAAGTTGTGTTTAATAAAACGTTCTATATCCGAAGCTGCATTGTCATGTGAATCATTGCTACTTTTACATTACTATTAACATTAAAATAGCACTACTATGTTTCCATACCTGACAGTGTGACGATGCCTTGATCCCTTGGCTCAAACCTGAGGTATTTGTTGCAGAAGTCAGCAGACTCCAGTGCCAGAAACAGCACGTTCCCCAGGAAGTAGCCGGCTGTCTGACCCACAGAGTTACAAGTAGAAGCATATCCCACATTCTCTCGAGACAACATGGTGAGCGCCCAACCATCAACTGCAATATCCTGTGTGGCTGCTAGGAATGCCAGAATAAAGAAGACTGCGGTAAGGGCAATCACATTTGGTCCTGAGGACTCATCCGGTTGTAGGAGAGAGTCCACCCTGAATGATAGGCCCAGCATGAACAGTCCCAGCAGATACTGCGTTGGCACTAGCCACGACTTCCTGCGGCCAAAGCGTTTCACATAGATGGAGTCCACCAACGGTGCCCACAGCAGCTTCAAGCTGAACGGCCAGAAAACAAAGCTGAAATATGCCTGGTCTGTGTAGCTGACATTCTTACTCTGCATGATCAGAGGAATGCTGCCTGCCAGTCCTAAAGGGATTCCTTGGAGGATGTAGAGAAATAAAAGAAGACATACATTGCTCAGTTCACCACTGATGCTGCCACGTCTTTTGGACTGTCCGTCCTCATTGTCTGAGTTCTGCATAAGCGCTTCTTCTTCGTCCATCTGTTGGTCCGCAGTCATCAAGGCCGACTTCCTCTGTCTCCCATTCAAATGCCTTTTTGTGTCAGAGAGCTCCATGTCTGCTTGATGGGCATCAAACCAGCTGTGTCAGCAACAGACCTGGAGACAGGATACAGTATTTTATGAATGAAACAGTTTGAGGAAACAAGAAGAAGTTGTTTTTGTGTGCTTGCAGTTGTGTCTTAAAGTACATATATGGACAGTTTAACGACCGCATTACATTCTGTCAATTCTGACATTGGTCATTTTGACCAAAATGGATATTGACCAGACATCACTATATACATATAGTGTTTTTACGCTACTGTACTATGAATACAAACAGGATTTTCACAAATATACTTCATGCAAATGATACATAAATGAATCAGTAATACTGCTGAAAACAAAAGTGGAACGTTACCTTCCGAAGCCTAAACCGTTCACATGCTAAACCTTTTTTTTCCATTTAAAGAAATTCACAATAATTTTAAAAATAAAATACTGATGGTATGATGGACCTGATACTTTTTTGATGGAAGCCAAAATACATTGATTATTATGGACAACAAAGAAGATCATCAAGAAACAGAATGTGAACGAGTTTCTATAGTTATAGGTTAGAGATAGTATACAGTTAGGGGGGACAAGCAAAAAAGTCTAACCCAGGACATGCATTTATTAATGCCATTTACAGCTTGTTACAACTTTGTAGTGAACAGTCATAAACACAAGCATGAGTAACTTGCACAAAAGTTCTCTAAGCACCAAGCACGAACAGTCTCTAGTATAAATGCAAGCCAATGAGCAAGCAAGTCAGTGAGCACACAAGTAAAGCAGTAACACACACACACACACACTTTATCATTTCTTATAATTTATAGGAGCTCAGTTGTAAAAGTGAACAAACATTGAACAGCACTTATTTGTATGTCCTACTTGAAGACCTGTTCCTGAGTTTACCTGAAAACTGTCTTTCACCAGCAGTCTGACTACGCCTGACATTACATATTATGGTAATGTTTAACAGAAGGTCTGACTCAGCTTAAAAAATATGCTGGAGAAAAAGAATTTAGAGCTTTGAACATAAGCAGGGCATAAACAGTATTCATGATCAAACAAAAGAAACTTAATAAACCATCCATCCATCCATTATCTTAATTCACACTGGGTCACGGGCCAGCCGGTGCCCACCTGGCAACTCTGAGGGGAGGAAACCGGAGTACCCGGAGTAAACCCATGCAGACACGGTTGCTGTGAGGCAGCGGTGCTACCCACCGAGCCTCCTTAATAAATAAATAAATATATTTCCCTCATGGGGACCAGCAAAAGCTCCTCCCAAGGTAAAAATGTCATCTCTCTGGTGACATTTTGAGTACAATGATATATAAACATGAGAAGTCTCTCAAACACACACACACACACAAACATATACACAAAGCCAGACACACACACACACACAAACAGACATACACGCATATACACAAAGACACACACACATATACAGGTGCTGGTCAACGAATTAGAATAATTTGAAATAGTGCAATCATAAAATTCTTTGAATGCATTTTTTGTGCAGAAAGCAAATCAGGTGTTCACCGCACCTGTCCTACTCGTTAGACTAATCA
>JAUZST010011917.1:0-11685 GCA_034779995.1 Parotocinclus haroldoi
ACTGCAGTTAAACAAACAAACAACAAAAATGAAATTACTACTATCTTTCAGATTGACTAACCTTCATATTTTAGAATGACTCCATCACCAAAAACAACCCGATTATAATCTTGCGCAGCACAGTAATAAATTCCAGTGTCATTTGGAATTGTGTCTGTAATTGTTAACGTGAATTGATTTTCGTGCTTTTCTGCTGTAAATCTTTTGTCGTATTTGAAGACTTCATAAAATTCAACTGCAGGCCCATCAAAAAATGTAACAATGCAGCTTGGTGCTTCTCCAAGAGACTGCTTGAACCAGGAATATATTTTTTCATTAAACTCTGAAATTATGCAAGATAAATCTATTGTTTGACCTGGCACAAATGTCCGCAGCTTTTCAGACTGAGTCACAGTGATGTTAGTGACGATACCTGTAGGAAAAGCAATGACTGTGAGAGCAAGTTTGCATTTAATTATTTCCATATCTATATTATATGTTAATTATTTTATGTAATACATTTTATATAAAACCACTTACCTGTTTCCAGGAAAAAAATGTACATGAAAATAAATTTCATCATCTCTGTAGACACTTTTCTTATACACAGCATAAAGAAAATGACAGAGCCGTCAGAGTTTGGGACATCTCTTTAAATGGGTAATATGAGTGATGCTGACTGACACACATCGGCAGATCTGATTTCAATGGCGTAAGCATTTTCTGTGATCTCACGTGTCTTTTGCCATAGTTCCAGTTGACCCCAATTTTTTCAGGGTTTTTCCTACACAGAATGGCATGTACTTACTATACACTAAGTTTAATCTGGATTGCTATAGGCTAATCCAGTTTTTCTTAATTTCCTTTTTAATTTGGCATATTAAAAAACACAAACGTTAACATGTTTACAAAACAACATACAAACTGACTACAAAATATCTCATATATTGTAAGGGTTCCTGTGACAGCTGAGCAAACTGTACAGCTTCTTGGTGTCGCAAGAATTACAGAACCAACCCGAACTGTGGCTTAAATTATGGCATAGGTAATTAGGGAGAACGACTATCACGTGGGGTGTTCGCTATTTAAACACTTCACTATTTTTTTGGTTCTTACTGTCACTTACTGTCACACCGTCGCGGTTTTCTGGGCTGAGCATTCCACAACGCACATTGCTCTATATAGTCAGGATGTGGGACTGTGGTGGCCTAGTGGGTAAAACACTGGACTATGGACCAGAAGGTCCAGGGTTCAAATCCCACCTCTGCCAAGCTGCCACTGTTGAGTCCTTGAGCAAGGCCCTTAACCTACAATTGCTTGAATTGTAAGTACTTTTTGTAAGTTTATTGCAGTACTTCCTAGTCTTTGAGCAACAACCATCCTGATTCCCCTCCGAACGTGCCATGGTAGCCTATATTATCTCCCTGAATCAGCCTTAGATTGGGCCACCACATATTGGGAGCAAGGTTCTAGTGAGTGTTTGATGGAGCGCAAGTTCTGCCAGGCAATCAGGAAGACCTTTTTTCAGCTAGCTGGGGGAAGCCAAACTGTACCCGCCTTCTGGACCTCGTCCAAGGCAGGCGCTCGGTTGTGGACTATGTGATGGAGTTCCAGACCCTCACAGCCCAGCGTGGCTGGGATGACCAGGCCTTTTTGGCAATATTTAATCGTGGTCTGAGTAGGCAGCTAAAAGATGAGCTAGCCACCCGAGAGCTCCCTACTTTGATTCGTGACTTCTATGAACTCAATGAGCATAGACAATCATCTCTGTCAATGGGTACAGAACTGTGGCATTCATGGCCCATTACAATCGACAGACGTCCAGAGAGCATCCCTAACCTGACCCCTATGCAATTAGGTGGAATGAGCGCGGGTTTTCATCTTTCTTCATCAAAGGGGTTGTCAAACTGAAAGCACGCTACCGGCAAAAGATACCGAGGGCGCACGACAATCCAATCCCTGACCAAGGCCTTTTTTGGTCAATTTTCGGCTGGGGAACCTGGTGCAAACACTCGTGCATCTTACAGACCAAGAAGGCACCGCCCAGGATTCCCCAGTGTATAAGACCTGATCCACATTCCTCCTCCCTGTCATGACCTTGCGGAGATTTACAGCAAGTCCAGGGCCAAGGTCCTGCCTCCGCACAGATCATTTGACCACTCTCAGATCCAGAACGCCAAGCCATGGAGGAATACATTAGAGGCTTTGCAGCAGGGCTGTATAAACCCTTCCTCCTCCCCTGTGGTTGCAGGTTTCTTTTTTGTAGGAAAGAAGGACGGAACTCTACACCCCTAAATTGACTAAATGCCATCACCATCAAGGACCATTACCCACTGTCACTAAAGGCTACGGTCTTTGAAGCCCTACAGTGAGCCACGGGACTAGAACTACGCAGTGCGTACAATTTTGTCCATATTAGGCAGGGCGATGAGTGGAAAATGGCCTTCATCACACCCACGGACATTATGAATACCTGGTGATGCCATTTCAATGATTCATTAACGAGGTCCTATGCCAGACATTAGTCCGATTTGTCTATGTCTACCTAGACAACATCCTCATTTTTAGTCGGACTGTGAAGGAGCATGTTAAGCATATGTGTTGGGTTCTCCAGCTCCTCTATGAAAACAAGCTATTCGGGAAACTGGGGCTGGAAGTCCATTTTTCACACCCCCACTGTTTCATTTTTGGGGTTTTTGTGATCCCCCAGTGTGTCCTCCGCATGGATCCGACTAAAACCTCCACCATGGAGAACTGGCCCACTCCCACATCCAAGCATCAAGTGTAAAGATTTCTGGCCTTTGCTAACTTTTACTGGCACTTTATGGTTTCAGTACCATCATTGCTGCCTTAATGGAGCTCAGTCCCGTTCCGCTGGTTGAAATCAGGCACAGCGAGCTCCTCAAGCTGAGGAATCAGTTTACCACGGCTCTGGTCCTACAGTTACCTGACCCAAAGGAATTCACAATTATGGAGGTGGATGGTGCAATACTGTCTCAGAGGGGAGGGCCTAACAAGAAGGTACCTGTACTTCCCCCATATTCAGCGTTAGTTTTGATCCAACTTTTTGCACTGCCCCGTTGGTGCGCTCAACCGCCTTTATGGCTTCAACTCATCGCTATTTTGTTGGCATGGGAATCGTGTATGTCCCTTTTTTAGCCTTATGGAGGTTTGGTACAGAGCCGTCTCTTCACTCTCCTCGGACTGTGACGTCACACTGACGTCACCCTCCTAGCAGGCTGCTTTCGTCCCCGAGTGGCTGCTGAGAATCCTATTGACGTGGGGTTGTGTGAGCTTTCAAGGGTTTTTTTGTGTTAAATAAAATGTATTGGTTACTTATACCTTCTCCCATTGTAACAGTATACAATATACAAAATATTTCATATATATTTAATGATGCATTTAGTTTGATTGGAGTCCATCTGTGGTAAATTTTGGTGATTAAACATGATTTGTAAAGACACACACTGTGTCAGGTTTCAGAGTTAACAATGCATATATATACATATCAAAGCCAAAACCAAGTAATGAGGAGAACTGCAAGAAGAACTCGAAAAGAAGAAAAAGAACTGTAGAGCTCAAAGGCAGGATTGTGTAGAGACACAGATCTGGGAAGGCTATAGAAAAGATTCTGCTTTGGTGAAGCACACTGTCCTTTCTGCCTCTTAAATGGAAGAAGTTTTGAACAACAAGGGCTCTTCCTAGAGCAGGCCTCCCAACCAAACTAAGTAATCGGGGCAAAGGATCCAAAGATCCTATTTGCAGATGGGAGAAACTCATCACTACGCAGCACTCCACCAATCTGGGCTTATGGCAGTGAGGCCAGACAGAAGCCTCTCCTTAGCACTCCTCAGTAAATGACACATGAAAGCACACTTTTTTCAGTATCTGGGACAGGAAGACTGGTTAGATATGAGGGAAAGCTGACGAAGCAAAGAACAGAGATAATATTAACAACCATATTCAAAACACTTCAGAATTAAAGAAAAATGGGGCCACGGGTTCACCTTCCAAAAAGACAGTGAACCTAAGCACACAAACATGATAACACAAGAGTGAGTCTGTGAATGTATTTGAGTGGCCCTGCCAAAGCCCTAACATAAACACAATAAAACTTCTCTGACAAAACCTGAAATTGGCTGTCCATCGACATTCCTAATCTAACCTTACAATAATTGAGATAATCTTCAGAGAAGGCTGGAAGAAAATCCCCAAATATGTCCAAGGTGCTTCAGCACAGAGTAAAGGGTCTGATTACTTGTTAATGAAATATTGTAGCTTTTCCTTTTTTAAATAAATTAGAAAAAAAGGTTTTCCCTTTCACACCATGGTGTATTGAGTGAAAAATTATGGTTAAAATGATTATATTATTTTATTACAAAGATGCAAAAGAAAATGTGGGATAAAAGCAAAGGGTTGATTGGCTGATTGATTGATTGAGTTTATTGTCATTTTAGCAGGTACAATATACAGCGAAATTGGAACCATCAACCCGTCCGGACATACAATATAACAAGGTGGGGGTGGGGGTGGGGGGGGTGAAGAAACAAGACAGGAAGATGTAACTTTAGGAAACTAGAATATGGTAAACATCGTGAAAGATTGGAGTTTTAAAAAAGCCCCGCCCACATACTGTCCTCAGAAAAAAGTACAGTATGAAAGCACGAAATAAAACTCCTTAGTACATAAGCACATATAATGACATTTGATGAAAGACTATCCACGGGGAAGGGCGGGTTAAACACAGCAACAATCAGCGGCCATCCGATATATGGCAGCTACCTAGAGCGCTCACACAGACCCGTCACAATGCGACTGTGGAGGAGGAGCAGAAAATGGAAGGCGTGCTCATAGGTTGGGAGAGGGGGGGAGCCAAAGAGTCGCTCGCCCGAAAGCACCAGTGCATGTCCACAGCGCAGAGAGAAAACCTTCCAGACAGGCCACACCACAGCAGTCTTAGGAAAGGGGGAGGGGGGGTTACAGCTTTCCATACCAGCAGAATCCTCTGGAGGACTTTACACAGCAGCACGACCTCAAGGCCAAACCACAGATAAGATGGGTGCCGAAAACCAGATAAGATGCTTGTTTTGGCTCGAGTGCTCTAAATTTTCCCACAGAACACTCATGAATGGCGATTCTCAATTTCCAATTTTTCCAGTTTTTGAATTCAGTGCTCAACTTTCAGACAGAAAGTTGCGACAGGCTGATTACAACCAATTAGAACCACACATTCACAAAATGGTCAAATTATCGTTTATTTGGCCTTTTTTGGGAATATTAATTGTACATTTTACAGAGGGCAAAATTATCATACAAATACAATAATTAGCATACACCTAGCAACACTGGGTGTGCGAATCAAGCATTCGTGTCCAAAGAACTCCGAGAATTGATCTTTGTGGAGACAGAACAAAACACCTGCACAAATATTGGAGAGATATTTATGAGGTAACTGTGACAGACAGAATCTAAAATAATTGATGAAAAATACAATTTTCTCCCTGGTGTCCTCAGACAGCTCTTTGGTTTTGGCCATGGTGGAGAGATTGGAGTGTGATTGGTTAAGTTTGTGGACAGGTGTCTTTTATATAGATAACCAGTTCAAACAAGTGTGATAAACACAGGTAATAAGTGCAGAATAGAAGGGCCTCTTAAAGAAAAAGCTTTTTTTAGATTCTGATCTCTTGGTGGACTCAAGGGCCAGGGAGAACCTTATGGTCAGGGACCTGGCAACCTAGCTGAACATACCTTTAGAGGAGCTAAAGACACCCAGGCAGGCTTACTTGTATCTCGCACCATACTCCCCTGGTAACCCTCACCCTCTCAGGCAACCACCTTGAGACTATATCCCCTAATATCATACACTCGCCCAAAGCTCCCCTGGTCCTTGTCCATCCCTGGCTCACCACCCATGACATTATTATCTACTGGACATATGAGAGAAAATCTGACAGGAGTGACAATTGCAACTGGACCTGCCTGGTGTCTGCAATTCCTGTGTTCAAGGGCCCCCTCACACTTCTCAGCCTGAAGAACCGGCAGACCTTTCAAGGGTGCCTCGCCAGTACCAAGACCTCCACAAAGTCTTTAACAAGGATCATGCCAGGAGCCAACCCCCCCAACAGGCTCCATGACTGTGCGATCAACCTGCTCCCACCGGCTCTTCACCAGCCGGTTATATCAGCTCTCCCGCAGCAAGAGAGAAACCATGGAAGAATACATCACCAAATGCCTAGCAGCCGGCCTCATCAGGGCCTCCTCCTCACCCCTGGGGGCGGGATCTTCTTCATGGAAAAGCAGGACGGGATGGGCTATGCATCAACTACCGCGGACTCAACACATTACTACGTCCGTTGTGCACCACATATGCGGCTTCTGGATGGACACCAGAGCTGCACTCCTTAAGGCCCGTGGCACTGCTCAACGAACAGCCAACCGCCTCTAGAGATTGGGTCACGCTTATCAATCCGGGAAAACTGGCTTGTGGCACAGATTATTCCTTCGTTCATCTGGTACCTTGCTTCGTTCATCTGGTACCTTGCCAGTGCGAGCTGCTGGCCTAGCCTGCCTGTATTTTGTTTAGCTTAGCTAAATTTCTGCTTTACCACCTGAAATTAGGAACATAAACATACTTTACAGTTAAAATCCACACTTTTTACGGGGGGTGTCCTGAGATATGGCAAGACAATCCCCTGACTCGCCAAGTACCCCATGATCCTCATAGATTTTAGCCGGAGCCCAAAATGCAACACCCACAGACAGACCTAAAGAAACAGGGCTTACTATATATATATAAAAGGGCTTATTAAAGAACAAAGAAGGTCAGGCAAACAGCTAACAAAATCATACAACAAAGCAAAGGTCCAAGGGTCTCCATGGGTGGACGAGGTAATTACCCACTGCGGAGGGCAACCCTGTCAGAAGGTCGCAGGACTGGAAAGGATCCGGAGGAAAACAACAGCACCAACCAAAAGTACCTAAACCAAAAGTTTAAAAAAAGAGACGAAATAAAGCAAAACAGAATGGTTTATGTGAGGCAGGGGACAGAGCGTCATTTGAAGCCAAGGTTCGGAACGGTACTGGAAGCCAAAGTTCAGAACGGCACTAGAAGCCAAGGTTCAGAACGGTACTGGAAGCCGAAGTTTAGAACGGCACTGGAAGCAGAGGTTCAGAACGGCATTTAAAACTGAGGTTTAGAACAGCATATAAAGCCGAGGTACAGAACAGAACGTATACACTAAAAGGGAAGTAAACCCAGACGAACCAAAACAGGAGCTTAACGTAAACAGGAACTAAACCAGGATGGAAACATAGTCAAACAAACAGAAATTGAGACAATGAGCCAGAGCACCTTGAGTGACAGAAAGGCACCTTTGAAATAAAATGCATTATTATTATTACTATTGTATCCAAGACACCCTTGGTCGTCTCCTATTATATCCACTTTGGCACAAACAATGACAGATGGTGTGATCTGATCCTAAAATTCACCTTTAATCTCTTTAGACGTCCTTCTGTGCTCTTTTGTTACTATTCATATTATCCGTCTCTTTGATTTGTCATCAATTTTCCTCCTGTGGCCACGTCCATGGAGGTTGGCTACAGTGCCATGGATCTTAAATTTTTAAATAATATGTGCAGCTGTAGTCACAGGAACATCAAGCTGCTTGGAGATGGTCTCATAAGCTTTACCTTTAACATACTTGTCTATAATTTTCTCTCTAATCTCCTGGGACAACTCTTTCCTATGCTTCCTCTGGTCCATGTTAAGTGTGGTACACACCCATGTCACCAAACAGCACAGTAACTACCTGTAGCCCTATATATTAGCCTATGGACTGATTACAAGATTGTAGACACCTACGATGCTAATTAGTAGACACACCTTGATTTAGCATCTCCTGTAAGATAAGCAACAGGTGTGAAAGAAAAGAGAAAGAGAATTTGCTAGAAGATGGGCATGGTCTACTGAGGTGGCTGGAGGTGTGACATAAAGGGTTAAACTTTAAAGGGATGTTAACCTTATTAAGCTATATAACTATAAAATCTGGGTGATGTATGTAGAACTACTCAGTGAGCTACCAACTGAACTTCCTAAAGACTGAAACTTATTATCATCATGGCTCAGCTTTCCATTATCTATATTGTAAGTCTATAGTCTGTGTGATTATTAATTTATTTCCCTTAGTCTATCCCAGATAGCAAGCGACTCCGGCAGATCCGTATAACAGTCAGCTCCGTTTCGTGGAGTTGTTCTGACTATGCAATGGGTTTGGTTTATGACTCGGTTTCTGTGATGTTTCTATTGATTCACTGCCATAACTGTGCCTGAGGTGTCAACTTTTAACTGCCAGTCTAACCGATTTACTGCCTTGTTTCAGGTAAGTTATTTTATCCATGTTTAAATTCATATTTGCCGTTCATGACGCTGTAATGTATACATCTTTCGTATTTCTATAATATAATTAACACTACTTTTATTTTTTTAGGACACATTTCTCATTTTCCTACCAAGGTAAGTATTCTAGCCTTGCTCCAAATCTTGCTAACATAGTTAGGACTCTAAGCTCGGTGCTATTTGAGATTTTTATGTCAGCTCTAGTTTAACTACGGACAATTTTAGCTTGTAACATACATGTAAGTAGCATTTTTTACTTTGTTTGTCTTCGTTTTAACACTAAAATAGCCTGAGTGTCGAGGTTTTTTTTCTGTTAAAAAGCCCCCCAGTTGTGAGGTGTTTATCACCTACTGTTTCGGCCTTGAGCTTGGTGTTTTTGGGGATTTTTTTTTTCTTTTTATAAGAAACAAAAAAACATGGTTTAATGTATTAAAGTATTGATGTTGGAGCACCAAACGGCATGCTGGTATCTTAATGTTTTGTCACGCTATACATGTGTAATGTTACACATTACATTTACCCTTTTCATTTTCAAGCACCCATATTATGAGACTGGAAGCTTAATAAAATCACAGTATTTAAGCATTTAAATTAGGAGCATGTTTAGTCCCCTGGGTCAGGTCCAAATCTGCTTTAAGAAATTAAAACATATCCAAACCCACACAGAGAAATGCTCGGATTAAGGACAGAAGGCTGGATAAAACCTGAGCTTTTGTGTATCATATGAATTGGAAAACAGCCTCTCGTACATTGATTGTAATAATTTATTAAGTAGTACAATTAAAGTGGGACACTAGACATCCTGTATACAAAGACAAAAAATATGATGACATTAAAAAGCATTATTGATTATTATAAATACATTGCTATTGTGCTATCGTGTTTTCCACATTGGTGGGCCCATGCTGTCACACAGAGCCTCGGCTCAGCAGACCACACCCACTCACGTACACGCTTACCTTCACCTACATATTGATTTTCTTCACCTGTAGAACATTTCACAGCTCATCACACACCAGATTTATTCGGCACTCCGACACTCACTCCTCGCTAAGTCTCGTTTATTCCGAGTTCTAAGCGCTTCTATGTACGTTATCACTAAGCTTACCGTTGCCGATTTTGTTTTTCGTGTACCCATTTTTGCCTCTCGTTTTGCCCTCGGGATTGTTTGCTGTGTTTTCCCGTTGCCGACTTTAGACTGCCTGACTCAGTTTTTGCCTGCTGGAAATAAATACGCCTTTTTCCCGAAACGCTGCATTTTTCCTCCGCAATTTTTGCTGCGTCATACATGCTACTTCATTATTATTACAATATTACTATTATTATATATATATATATATATATTAGTGTGAAGTACCATGGGTCCTAATATAGTCTATAAAAACTTCCAGAAAAAACAACAATATTATATAGGGGTTGAATAATTGTGGCATGGTTATATTATACAAAATATACTGTTACACACAAATATTACAAAATGCATTTTCTATTCTCATTTTATGTATCACACAATTCATAAAGAAGTCATCCAAAGCAGAATCTTGCTATCTGAAAAAAACTTAAATTGGTAAAAATCTTAAAATCCTTAAAATCTTTGGAGGGTTGAATATTTTTGATTGCAACAGTATATGAGGAGTGAGCAGAGGCTGTGTTTTCATGTTTCAGCTATAAATGCTGAACAGACAAAGTGCTGAAACATATTTTTTTCCCTCATAAAATTCCATTGAGAACTGAATTCGACAAGTTGCAACTGCACTTGGTAGCATCCATTTTCCCTTCAATTCTAACCAGGTGCCCATGTTGCCCATGCCCATGCCCTGCTGAACTCACTCTCAGTTATATAGACTTGCAATTCCTTCAGAGTTGTTGTTGGCTTTTTGGGAGCTTCCCTGATCGGGGAAGCTTCTCTTGGCTATGACTATTTTGACTGACTATTTTTGTACGATGTAGAAAGTAAAGTTTACAAAGTGAAAAAAGTGGTTTACAATGGCACAGAAGCCATGTAGATTAAAAACTGGCAATATTCGTGACAGCAACCTCGTCTTGCTTTGAAAATCCTAGTGTTGTCCTGGTGTGAAGAAAAGCAGGCATTTACTTGCAAGTAATCACTCTCGCATTTAGCATTCTGTCACACTGATAGAAACTGATGCATGCGTGATATGATGTTTCATTGTTTTGTTGCATCAAACTTACACATTTTACACTTTTGTTACAGGAGAATCTTAAAGGGCCAGAGATCAACGAAACATGGCATTAAAATGGACTTGAAAGCACCACCAATATTTGTTTAAATGTTATGTTAAATGAGTGTTTAAATAAATGTACATATACAAATGTTGATGCTTGCATTGCATTTTGTCAGTCAATCATTTTCACATAGATTAAATATAATAACTGGAGAGGTTATTATAAGGTTTTCTTGAAGAAAGCAGTTCTGCAATGGCTGACTCCACTCAGTGTAAATCAGAAGATTAGCGTCATTAGATCAGTAAGTCATTAGATTAGTTTTGGTACTTAAACATTAGCAATTAGCACCCTTGTGCAGTTCCTGAAGAAACAGTGTAGTGTGTGGGATCCCTCAAGGTTTTATCGGCACACCAACCTTTAACTACCTATTTCGATACAATCTGAATCACCTTGCAAAATTTCATTCATCGAGAAAACATTTTTTGAAATGATGACTTTTAGGGACTTCAGAGCAGCCACCCAAGGGTCGGTGACAAGCGCACAAAAACACTATTTCATTATATGCTGAGTCATCCTGCAAAGTTGTAATTAAATACAATGTACTCTAATGTAAATGATTCAATCCTGTACATTCTAAAATAATGTTAATATAAAAGAACAACTAAAATAGCCGGAGGTGATGTGTATTAAGACCAGAGGTGATATGGATTCAGGTCGGAGGTGATGTGGATTAAGACCAGAGGTGATGCGGAAGCAGGCCAGAGGTGATACGGATCCGGTCCAGAGCTGAGACTTGTTCCCATTGTGAAGCGGCACGGCTTTGAGGCTCTTGCATGAACTGTCTATGAAAAGGCTCCACTCCTTTGGGTTACAGGTGATACCTATAGCCTCGAATAGACCGGCTACATTGTTGCAGAAGCACAGTCCATCTTGATGACTGAAGAAGCTGGAAAAAACTTGGTGACGTTTCCTCCGATCTGTGATTTTGTGACGTTTTCATCTAATAAGTTCCATTGCTTGAGCCTTGATGTCAGAAGCTAAGCGTTGGACTTGGTGAGACCAAGGTCTCTGATCAGATCGTTGAAGTCTTTTTGGTTAGGGTAGTATGGCTTCCGCTCCTC
>JAUZST010011918.1:0-11685 GCA_034779995.1 Parotocinclus haroldoi
TGTGTGTGTGTGTGTGTGTGTGTGTGTGTGTGTGTGTGTGTGTGTGTGTGTGTGTGTGTGTGTGTGTGAGTGTGTGCGCGCGCGCGCGTATGTGTGTGTGTGTGTGTTACTGTGGCTGTGTTTATACAGTTTAAGGCATATTTAATGTAATGTAATGTAGATATTTATTGTAAATTACTGACGAATTACATATATACATTCATCAAATAACCTATGCTTGTATTTATGTGCGGAGGGAAATGTATTTCCAATGCAGTGGGTTAATAAACAATGACAATACTGTAGGAACTCTCTGATTATTGTTCGGTATTTCAAAGAGCATAAACTTAGTAATATTTTAATTACCATTTACGTGTCTTGTAATGTAACACAGCTACCTTTCTTTTGTAGGTGCAAAGTCCAGAAAGAAGAGGTGCCCATATTCAAAATACCAGATTCGAGAACTTGAACGAGAATTTTTTTTCAATGTGTACATAAATAAAGAGAAGCGCCTACAGTTGTCAAGAATGTTAAACCTTACAGACCGACAAGTGAAGATCTGGTTCCAAAACAGAAGAATGAAAGAGAAAAAACTCAACCGAGATCGTCTCCAGTACTTTACTGGGAATCCTTTATTCTGAAATCATCATTTTGTCCGCTTTTGTAGACCACGTTCATGGCTTTCACAGAGTCATGATTTTATATGTTGCCGAGACATTACCCATTCACAATTGAAAACAAACGTAAGCTAAGCTACGAGGTTTGGTGTACATTTTAACTATGCAAAGCTTTTGGTGGGACTATAAACTCTTACCTCAGTGAATACTATACACCGTTTGTTTTTAAAGGTGTTTAAAAATTGATTAACGGAAAGAAAATATTTGAATAAGGGTACATTTACATTCGACAATCTTTACATGTACTGTTTTAATTATAGTTGCATCTGAAATGTATTCTCATTCTATAAGCTATTTATTTATTGCAATAACATGGTACATTGATGGTTAAGTAAGTCACAACTATCTCAGTAAGCAACAATTAATTTGATTACAATAATCAATATGTATTTCTATGATATTAAAATTCTGTATGCGTTTGTTTCGGAAGCATGCAATGTATTGGTGTAGTAAATAAACGTAAATTCTGGAAAGTATTTGAATATTTGCAAAGTTAATACGTTTTTGCTGTTATATATGTCAAAAAAATTAAAAAAAAAAATTAAATGTTTTATTTATTCATAGCAGTTCAACAGAGCGCTACAGTTAATTTAATGTATTTGTTTATATTAATGATATAATAGTTTATGATAGTTGGGAAATCTTGAAGTAGGATATCTATAGCACGAAAACCAGTATAGGCCTTGCTAACGCCCAACGCACTAAATGCCTTTTATATGCTTTTGTTCTTTTAAACTAAGGGTGTTTACCAAACCTTGAACTGCGTCTAGACACTTCTATAAAGTCTAGTTGTAAATGTCTAAATTGGGGGCTATTGAGTACCCTCTGACCAGTCCAAATGCGACGATTGTGCTAAATGGTGCATATGGTGTGGATGGTTTAGAATGGGATGTTGATGTGCAAAAGACCTATTCAGAAACATTTAAGGAGAAGAGTCCATTAGCATAAATATGAAATAACCTACGTACATAATCTGGATAAAGAATGGTACATTTGGCATATTGTATTTTTTAATTCCCTGCTCATGGTAAAATTTGCGTTAGGTCTATATTTTAGTAACGAGGATCTCTACTACTACAGAACGATTGGTAAAAAGTCAAGAGTACAAACATATATTTAATCCACCGTAAAGACAAAGTCGCCTTCCATAACATGTACATTTGTAAAGCGAGTTTCGCTTTTTTTCGAAACCTCTAATTGGTTCGACAAGATGGCCGCGATGCACTCCTCTTTTCAAAACCAGCCTCATTCATCAGCCTGCCACATGTCTTGGCCAGTACATGGTAAAATATGTCATTTATCGTAACATTTTTCCCTTTTCCATTTAGACTGCTAGCCTACAATGAGAACAGGCAGACTGAATGATTAAAAATCACAGGTCAAAACTCAAAACCTATTGCCAAGTTAACGGAAGAATACACAATGTACACTGTTTATTATTTTCAGGCTCCTAGTAGTATTTGTTTTTCAATAGACAAGAATGTTAACCGATATATTGAGACTAATGGATGAAAGCGGTTAGAGAGAGTTGATTCTTCATCCCAAGTGCAACTAACTATAAATATATGTATTATTGAACTATTTTTTAAATTATCAACTTGTTTCTTCTATGAGTGCACGTGAGGCTTCGATTACTGACATATATGCAATTTATACGTTTAAAAATAAACAATAAATAATACATAATATAGCCTTTTGATTTTGTTATAAAACAACAACATGGGTTTAATCTATATCGAAAAGCTACTACTGAACAGCTTTTGAAGTATTAGACATAGCATAAATCCAACAGTTAATAATAAAGTTAATAACTCTAACTTCAATTTCAGCAATATCCTTCACTATTTGAAGTGGAGTTAATATGCTCAATGTCTTAAATATGTAATGCTCACATAAAGTGTGAAATAATTAAATATAATGAAATAGCACCTATTTTTGTGATCAGTGCACATATTCTTGAACCTGTGTTTTAATTCTGAAAATAGAAATAGCTGTTTAAGAGACAAAGGCATTTAAATATACACCTAAAGACATTAGTCAATGGAATCATAAAAAGATGATGTGTAGACTTATAGGGAGGCTACGTGTTGCCACGCATTGGCGTACTTAGTCGTGAGTAAACATAAATGGATAAATAATAACACGTCTTAAATTTAACATTTTAATATTGTGATGTAGGCATATTGCAGGTGTTCTTTTAATCTATAATAATCTATAGTAAGATTTTAAAAGTACAATTGTCCTATATAATCATGTCGGACAGTGCTTGGTCTACAATGTCTTTGCAAGGGTCTGTTTATTTTACACATAATAATGTAAACCAGTCTTATGTCTTGTAGCACAAAATATGCTATTATATCTAGGATACTTAGTAATCTCATTTTCTTTAGTATTTTAATTATCCATAGTCAATGTTACTTACTAAAATAAAAAGGAAAGTATAATATATGTATATTTAAAACTATAATGTGCATTAGCATGCAGATAATGCTTAGATTTTAATAAATGTTATTTATTGATAATATTTACATTTACAGTTGCTGATTATTTTTTGCGTATTTGCTGCTATAATGTCTAATTGTGTAACCTCGAGTAACAGAAAATCACGTATTCCGATTATATCTTTGTTGGCCACACGAGGGCGTACTTATAAAAGGTTTGAAATAGACGAAGCGTTCCAGTTTAGGGAATGTTTGTATATCCACTTCAGGAACATATTCAGCTATGTTTATGTACTGTTCTAAGTAATAAGTAATATACGGGTTTGGTTACAATATTTAAGATGTCGGAGAACACGTAACCCTATATGACAAATTGCATATTTCTAATATTTACTAAGTACAGCTTGTTGGCAAAATAATTGAAGTGTCTGCTTTGAAACGTTCGTATCTCACTAAGTACTTGCCTTTATTATTTATTAAAATATGTATATATATTCACTCATTTAAGTAGCTTAAATAAGAACTATACAGTATAAACAGTAGTATGTAAGTCTATGATAATTATAGAATTCTGTATTCAGACATAGACATCAATTTGACATATGAAAATCACTAACCTTGACTATCAAGTTACTTATACAAGCATCTTAGGTGTAATATGTTCTGTTCGAGGTACCTGTTTGGTTCCAGTAATTAGATTGAATTAACGAAGTAATTATGTCATATCTTGCAATAAAAGGGTTTAAGTGCTCCAATATTTTATTATGTAACGACGCCATAGTGTAAAATCACTTATTCGATTTGTCAAATATAGCAGTGTATTATTTTTTTTAAACTAAACGTACGGTTACTTGTATAGATTATCTAAAATTATACTCATATTGCATAATTAAGGTTAATTTAAATACGTGCTTAACGATGTTAAAGATGTTGAGGTTTCGCACGTTTAAATAGTCAAGTCAACTTTTCATGCTAATCGGTATGAAATGTGAGCATATTTTTTATAATCAATTCACAAACAAATTAAACTGGCTTACTTCCGGTTTAGTATGAACAGATAATTACCACAAATAAAAGGTAAGCAAAAAAGGATTGAAATCGCTGAAATCTGAATTCTGTAGCCTAATCGTTGGTTTATTACTTAGTACTCTGCTCACAAAAATTAGGGAATATTTTATTATGAGATAATTCATTTTGAAGTATCCTCTAATTTTAGTGAGCAATATATATTATTTCATATGCTGCGACGAGCACGGGGTAATGGACGGTATTTTTTATTTATTTCACAGGACATTACATTTTTTCAGATGAAAGTGTGTATTAAATTAAACGATGAAATATCACCTTAATACATTAATATTTTACAAAATTAGATTAAGTTACATGATTAAATTACCTTTATTTCAAATACAGCACTTGGACTATTATGAAACAACAGTTACTTTCCATGTGTTTCCACTATAAACAAAGACTAACATTTTAATAAACTAAAAAATAGAAGTTTATTTTTACAAGATGTTTTAATGGAACAAACAAATCCAATCTGCAAATGAAACAAGTTTGCTGTGTTCAGCTGATGTAACCATTTAAACATACGCTCAACTATACTGCTAACAAAGATAAAAAAAAAAATTATAAAGTACCCCCATATTTTGTGAGCAGCGTATAGGCAAATAAAATGAATGCATCAGCTAAATTAATTTAGAAAAATTGGTTTAATATACAAGGGTTAAAAAACACAGATAACATATGGTTAAAACAACATATTTAACTAACCGAATAAGAGGTTATGCATAATCTGGCAATTAAATATATGTATAAAAATAGTTATAAAACTTTTTAAACTTTCTGTTACTGCTGCCAGAACGTAACTGGTTTTGCAAAAAGGCACGAGCTATTTAAACCAGGTATATAATTCTAAAAAAAAGTATTTCAGAGGAAGTGCATGCTGAAATCCAAAAGGACTGTAGGTGCATTTCATATAAAATATAATACATGTCGACCAAAACACTACTGCCAGGAAAGAAGTTTAACATATTCGGCTACACAATCATTTATTACAAATGCAATGTTAACAAGCACATTATGCGTAATTATTAAATATTTACATCAATTCACTTCCATAAGTTTTAAATCATGTAGTATTTGTGCATATTTAACCATACACTCTCCTATATATAGTAATGTCTAGTAGAAAAAACATTAGGAAACATTAATCAAGTTGAACTTGAATATATTTACATGGCAAACAAATATGTCTGTTTACAAATGAATATGGTTTAATATTGTTGTCATAAAAATCATAGCTCCAGTTATGTCCCCGAAGTTTCGTATTTTCCTTTACTGGACGTGGAAACTGAAAAGCGTTTAAAGGCGTTTCGTCTTTGTCCGTCTTGAAACCAATTTCAAGTCCGTGTTCTAGGTGTCGCTGTCGACCACGTCTGAAGCTCCAAAGCAAGCGTCGGAGAGCACACGTGACAGGGAAGAGCCTGCGTCTCAAGGCCATTTTCAAATTTCATTGGTGAGATTGTCATGTGGTTGCAGAGAGACCCTCCGGGTTACACGGGGATTGTTTTGCTAGATATGTCAGCTTACAAAGGACACCTCTCTCTTTAAAACCTCTTCAAAATGTCATATCCCAGCAACTCTCCCACTGCTAACACGTTTTTGGTAGATTCTTTGATTGGGGCGTGCAGAGCAGATAATTTCTATTCAGGCAGCAGTATGTATATGCCATCTAGTGCAGATTTGGGAAGTTATGGAATGCAAACCTGTGGACTCCTGCCGTCTCTTGGCAAACGGGGGGAAGTAAACCACCAAAATATTGGCATGAACGTGCACTCGTACATACCTCAGCTTGATAACTGGGCAGACCCGACTAGATCCTGCCGAATAGAGCAATCGTCTACCCAAATTCCCACTTGTCCATTTTCCCAAAACATAAAGGAAGAGAGCAACTGTTGTATGTACTCCGACAAGAGAGCAAAGGTCAACTCGTCCGAGATGCCCGCTTACTCGAATCTGATCTCCGAGCCATGTACGGTGGATGGTCCAGAGATCCCGGTCCCGGGCTATTTCAGATTGAGCCAAACGTACACGACGGTGAAAAATCAGGAGTATGGCCTCGAAACAAGCGCTCCAAACGCGTTGTTGCAGCTGAATCGACTGACTCCAAAACCACATTCCGCGTCCTTTGTTGAAGCGGAAAAGAAGGTGCCAGAGACTGAGGAGGAGACGCGCAGCTCGAGTCCGGAGAACACTGCGACTTCTCAGGAGGTGAAGAGTAGAACTGCCGAGGCGCCCGTCACCAGCCCGGAATTGCCACACAAGGAAGAGAAAGGTGGGTACAATAAAAGGATTTAATCGTGTCTCGCTGTAACACGAACGCTCCAGCATCATAAAACCCAATATAAAACACAAACAACCCCGAAAGTCGTAATGTTTAATGAGAGGCTTACTCGGGTTGCAGTAAAAGACTTTACAGGAAACGGCGCTGCGCGTTAACATTAAATAGGCTACCTTTTGTTGCCGATCCCTTTTAAGTTTTCTCTTTCCTTTGAATTGTTTAAAGATTTCTGTTCACGCTAAACTGTATACCTTTTAATGCGAGGCTGCGTATTAGGCTTTTGATTTGCGCGTATATACATATTTTAAGGTTCCCTACCAACTGCTGACATGAAATGGATGTTTTCGTTTATCGTTATGTCGACAAAATGTCCTAATGTGTGAATAAATTCACGGTCATGCATCTAAAATTACTATTTTGCCATCTATAAAGGTTGAACATGTATATGGAAAAATAATCTGATCTTCTAAAGCAATTTTTATTTTTATTTGCCAATTTAGTTATTTAAACGGATATGATATTAAAATATACAACATGAGTTTGTACTACTTGTAGTAATATATACTAATTATAGTTTATGGCTATAGCTTGCCCAGTGTGTATTTGGGTGAAATATTTAATTGTCTTGTGTAGGTAAATGCATAAAATGTGGCTTCTGACTACTGAATAACACTTTGTTTCTGTTTGTTTTCCAGAGTGTAAAACGGATACACCAACGAGCAACTGGTTAACAGCAAAGAGCGGCAGAAAAAAGAGATGCCCTTATACAAAGCATCAAACACTGGAATTAGAAAAAGAGTTTTTATTCAACATGTACCTGACTCGAGAGCGCCGTCTAGAGATCAGTAAAAGTGTTAACCTCACCGACAGACAAGTGAAGATTTGGTTCCAAAACCGCAGGATGAAGCTGAAGAAGATGAGCAGAGAAAACCGAATCCGGGAGCTTAACTCAAACCTCACATTTTCCTGAACATTTAAACTAGCGCATGCCTCAGATCCATGCCCTGTCCATTTTTTCTCAATTCTACATGTTTCCTCATGATGCAGTCGGACACTGGACAATTGTTGTATTTTTCTCGTTCGGACAACATGACTGTGGCTATACCATTCTGAATGTTAAATGTATTTACTTGACGGTATTCAAGTATGGTTTTAAAAGTCTGCATTGTGTATGCATTGTGTATAGCCTTTATGTTTCACAGTATGCCTCGATAACTTGTGGAACGTGGCAGAACACACATTCGTCGTGTGTTTGTTTTTACTGGGGATAATATAATGTCACACAGACCAGCACTGCAATTCTTGGAAGTCGTTACTGTGGACCTGAAAGCACATTTACCGTTTTAAGTAAATAGACATCCATTATTGTTTGAATGGATTTCTTCGAATGAACTTTCAGATTTGCGTGAACACCTACCATATACTACATGGTTCTGAATAGTAAATGTGATATCAAATATTAAAATATGTACCCACAGTGCATGATTGTGGCATGTATTATCTAATAAATAGTTTGTAAAAGTAACTGTTTATCTGTAATAAATGTTTCTTTAAGCATTCTGTGCTGAAACCCGCAAACCTGAAGTGTAAATATAATACTAGCTCTGTTACCGATACGGCTTGTTGTCTTTTTTTAATTTTGTAATATGGTTACATTTCTTGCAGTTCTGACATTTGATAATGTTACAACTCTGCTTAAAATAATATTATTACAGCCTTAACAGATTGGTAAACTTACAAAATAGCAGTATTTAGATAAAACCCCTCAATTTGAATAATCAACGATAGTCAGTAGTACATATACAAGCAATGAAAATTTTGAATTTTTCTTATTATGATCGTGAACCTCTTTACTCGACCGTCAGTTTTGTTCCTCTTATCGAAGTTACTACTTATACTTAATTACTTGCTATTGTACTTGTAGTAATAATTTGTATCATTTTGAAACAGTCTATGACTTTCAACTACAGTATCAAATAATTGTATAATATTATAATTGTATAATATTAAGTATGGCTTCCTAAACTAAATAATGCGAGATACTCAACAGAAGTTCAAATTACAACGTGGTGATTTTCTTTCGCTGACCTCTACAGTAAATAAGTAAACAAATTCGACGCGACTATTGCTACCTCAGCATTTTGAAAGTACTAGAAATGTATTACAAACAATGAAAACATTTAAACAGTAAATTTTGAACCCATTTCACATTACTATTGGATATTTGTTTAGCTGTCTTCAAAGGTCAGGCCTGCTTTGATGCATTAAGTTATTTTAATAGAAAAGGCAGCCTTATTAGCAAACTGAGGACAGAAGGTGTTGACAGATTCATTGTCATCGGAATAATCTTATTCACGTATACATGTTTACAAGAAGTTTGAATGGTGAACAAACCAACGATCAGGCGATCAGAGGCGATGATGGGCCGAAGTTGTATAATACCAATTTCGTTAAATGCAAACATAGCAACATACTGCAAAGATTCCGTTTTATATAGAGCACGTCACTCCGTAATCACATACACCTCATAAAGATTTTATTGATACACATAAACACATTATGACTTTCTTTTTAATAAATACATTCATTACACAGTTATTACTTCCTGTGTTAAACTTAAGGCTATTGAACTACACGTTTTAAACCCGTACGAAACCGAAATGGGAGATAAAAGAAATGTGAGTATCTGCGAGGAAACATGGTAAGATACTTCAGAGCATACTGTTGCATTTATTTTACGAGGGCTTACAACCCACTACTGTATTAAATAGCCTGCTTTGCAAGACTGAATTATATGACATACCTTGTAAAATTTTACATGAATATCGTTTAATGTTACATTTACAGGTATTAGTGTTGAGAAGAATTATATAAATAAGTTAGTTTATTAATGGGACTATGATTAATAAACAGTCCTTATATCTGAGCAACTAATTTTAAACATTGTGATTGTGGGGCAGATTCTATGTGTCATTATATACTATATCATATTATTTTTCGTATGATCAAAAGACAAAATCATCCATACCGTTATTATCGGACTGATTTACTCTCTGTATTGGTAAATATGATCACGTGACTCATGTAACCAATCACTGAAGATGAAGCCAGCAAAAATACTACGATTGTTCGGAGGCAAGGTTTCCGTAACAGTGTAACCTTTTTTATGACTACGAGGTGGTCAAAAAATGTCGACCAGTTCAACCCTGAGCAACTATTATGTGGACTCGATAATGGGACACGAGGCAGATGAGGTGTATGGAGCTCGTTATGTCCAGAGTATGCACTCGATGGCCACCAGGCCGTCAGGTGTAGGAGAAAATACAGATTTTTCCTCGTGCAGCTTCGCTCCCAAGACAGCCGTGTTTCCCACGTCCTGGTCTTCGGTTCATCCGCCGTCCACTGCCACGGTGTCAGGAATTTATCATCCATATGTGCACCAGTCCCACATCGCGTGTGCAGATAACAGATACGTGCGCTCCTGGGTAGATCCGATCACGAACCATATCTCCTTTTCCGGTTTCCATTCAAGCAGTCGCCAATGCGGGACAAAGGCGGAGAGTTTACCGACGAAAAGAACTGATAGCTCGGCGCTCAGCCCAGACACTCCGGCAGCCCCCGATTACAGCTGCAGCTCCGTGGTTGAGTGTGCACAGAAATCTACCAAAGAAGCCACTGGCAACGAAATTTCGAGCCAAATCGAGAGAAAAGAAGAGAAACACCACGACCAACAACTTGACCCAAGTAAGTAAAAGAAATTGCCCCGTGATTTACAACTGTCAGAACTGTACGAGCAGGGTGTGTAAAGCTGGAGGTTTTACTAACCAATAAAAGTGTCTGAACTCTTACCGCGGGCTTAAAGAAATGTATGCAGCTGTAGACCGGGTATTTAAAAGAAGATTTGGAAAATAATTACATCCACGCTATTAATGATAACTATTTATAATTATTGAATACCATATGAAATAAAACAACGTTATGCATGTCACAATTATTTTTGTTTGTGTGGGTTGTTCAGTTGTTTATTACTGTTGTAACCTTGGATTTATTAGGTTATTACTTTTTTTACAGGCAACCCAGCAGCAAACTGGATTCATGCACGTTCAACAAGGAAGAAACGATGTCCATATACAAAACACCAGACTCTGGAACTGGAGAAGGAATTTCTTTATAACATGTACTTGACGAGAGATCGACGTTACGAAGTTGCACGAATTCTGAGTTTGACCGAGAGGCAGGTGAAGATATGGTTCCAGAACAGAAGAATGAAAATGAAGAAGATGAACAGAGAGCGGGGTAGCCTGGAGCCTCAGTAATACTGCGGGAAGAAAGCCTTTCAAACGTGTCCTCTATGAGTAATAAGTTACTTTGAGATTCAGACTGTTGGGGCCTCATTTGGGTTATGTTTTTCTGTGTCTTTTAAAAATCCGTGTAAAGCATTTGCCTACATATGCATTTTCTTAGAATGGAGGTACAATAAGTCTTAAGTAATGAAATTATGTTCTTACTTAAAATGTTTAAACAGCAGATATATTCATTTCGCTGATGTAGTTTTCTAGTGTGAATAAGTGTAATTTAGTATTGACGGTGTACAAGAAACTGACTGACGACTGAGGTCTATTCGTGGGTCAGAACACTAAATACATAGTATTAATTAAGAAGGCAAGGTTGCTTAGATACCGGTAAAGTTCAGACATTTAAAATGGGTTTTATCCAGTTACAACATGGCTGAAATTGTAACCTAATGTATACAAATTTCAATGGCTATTTCTCGTAGCTCATAGTTTCCGTCTTGTGTGCATCAATGATCTAAAGAAAGATTAAAAATTACGAAAATATACTGCTCACTATTTTTGTGACCAGTATATTTATTTTTGGCTATATGTACAATCGTAGAGAAATTAATCCCTTGATTATTTTTTTGTTTTGTTTTTTTTTATACAATAGTGTTAACCCAACCCTTGTATTTCTTTTATCAACGAATGCATTATATGTATTATTAAAGTCTCAATTAAAAAGGCAACATGCTAATTTACACAATATGTCAATTCGCAGCTGAAGAACCAAAACGATGGACCAGAAGAAAAAACGTAACGTTTTACGTAACATTATAATGTAATGGATGTGCACGCTCTGTGACATTCGACGTTGTAAAACGTGATAGCAACGATACACACACACACACACACACACACACACACACACACACACACACACACACACACACACACACACACACACA
>JAUZST010011919.1:0-11683 GCA_034779995.1 Parotocinclus haroldoi
CTAAATGAGAATACAGGTCTGTAGACTGTATAGGTTGTGTGGGTTTTTAGAGAGAGAGAGAGAGAGAGAGAGAGAGACCTAGAACATGCACATTAAACGTGGTCTCTTGTTCGTCTTGGAACGTTTTCTGTTTTAGTTTGTAAATTGTAGGATTAAAAATCAACAGGGCAATAAATGTTTGTGAAATATTTTGGATCGTGATCAAGCCTAAAAACCTGTGACATGATAGGCTGTGCTTCATTTCCTACCCCTATGTTCCACTAGTGTATTTAAAGCCTTTTGAAATGCACATTATTATCGTGACCTTGGTCAGGTAAAATGGTGTCTTAAAAGTGCTATTTGGTATCGCTGTTTGTTTCTGGCTGTGGTCCTTTTGGAGGTGGTTGAACCTCAAATCTGAAGTTCACTATGGCTTTATCCGATGTGCCAATCCTGTCTTTGCATTATTTGCAAATGACTGCTGTTTTCACGGTGTAAACTGTGTAATATCCTAACCAGTTCCATATAACCAATGATTTTATTTTCAGTTTTAAGGTCCTTCATGTTGTCAGACAAACTAACACATGCCTTATTATTTGACTCCATCAAATGCTCATTTACATTTATTTCTAAAGTTATAATAGGGATGGGTATCATTATGATCTCATTTTTACCAATATCAACAACGATGCAGCTTATTTATAATCATTAGTTGGTGCTAATGACGAGATGTGAAAAGATTAAAGATGCTATTATTACTATTTTTAGCTTCCTGCATTTACCTGCATACACTGATGACGGTCTCACAAATATTATAATATAATAATATGCTTTGTCTTTAGAACTACTTAGACTCCTCACAAACGTTAGGGGATATTTAAACATGAATATGAAGTGATTAAAAATAGGCAGTTGGCTTGACTTTTGTTAAATAAGCTCATCAGGAAAGCAAATGAAAAGTCAAAAAGTTGTTCAACTACAGAAATGAGAAACTTAATGATTATGTTCGAGTAGCAAGTGATATATTCATGGGGTGAACATAATCGTGTATTTTTCTGTGTATTTTTAATAATCTATCTTGATTTGGCAACGATAAGACAATTTTTGTGAATGTTTTTGCATTTTAGTATAGAAAATCTTATTATCAGAGCCAGGGTGCTGTGCTGAGGAGTCGGATATAGCAGCATCTTTGCTAAAGTAGTCAAACACACTATAGAATACAGTGTGTGCGTTTCATACTTCCTTTACATGGAACGTTTCACATATACATGTATGTGCCATTGACCGTCCATCTAATCAACATCCAGATGCCAAGATCATATACAGTCGAACAGTTAATTGGACCACCGAAGGAAAGGAGGTCAGAAAATCTGAAAAGTTGTGGTGACGAGAGCAAAACCACGGGAGGTGACCACGCCCACTACTTTCTTGATTTTTTTCAAGTGCAGTCCGTCAAGAGAAGGCGTCAAAAAACTTTCGTTCCAAAAACTTGTTTGTAAATTTATTTTTCAATGAACAAAGTTGGTAAGCAACAGTAGTTCTTGTTTGTACGTTCGCTATACGTGTAAATCGTACAATAAAGGTTTAATAAACATTTAATATGTTACAGAAATTATAGCACGACCTGTCTTGTAACATAGGGCATGTTCGATTAATCGGACCAGCCGGTTATTAGGACCAAAACAATCGCGACCCGATGTGGAATTAACGGTGTTAAATACCATGTATATAATGTTGAAAAAGAAAAATGGTCATTGTCACCCGCTCCATTTCCCCGCACTGCCGATTTCCTCATTTGGACCAGGAGAGTGCTGGAGAATATTACACTGCATCTTCTGAACGTGCATTTATGCTCGTTATCAGATTTCCTTTGTAAAACTGAAATATGAGTTAGGCTACTATAAAACGACGCCCTTAAAAAGTTACCAGTGTGCTAATGTCAGTATCAGACAAAGCTAGGTATTTGGATTGGAGTATCCAAACATCACTGGTTTACCTACCCGGTTAGTTTCCAGACTTTTGCCTCGTCGTGCCAGTTGTGTGACCCGCAACTTCACAGAGCTCTTTCATTATTTAACTCCACTCGCACACGGCATGACTGAGTGAGCCGCAGCGTGCAGGAGAATACAGATGTTCTCAGATGTGCAGGTATTAATCCTCCAGGCAGACAGATCCCCCCTGTCAGGCTGCCTCTGAAGCGCAGACCTAACTCTGATCTGACGCCCGGATGCTCCTAAACCCCTCCACATTAATACTAATCACACCATGAGCCTCTCGACTGAGCACAGAGCAGCCCTGCGACTGCTCCACCCCTGCTTTGAGGATTATCGCTCTGAGCCTGCACCGATAGGGGGGGAAACCTCAGCGGGGACACGGAGCGGAGATTCCAAAACGCTGAAAACGTCGGAATGACAAAACGAACAATTACTTTTCACACTTAAAACGTTTATTCAGGCATGCCAGCACATTGATTGAGAATATCGCACCGATCAATAACCTAAACGATTTGACCTTTAGCTCGCTTTGGTATGGCGTTATAACGTCCTTTATCTCAGATCAGCAATCAGCCGTACAGAGCTGACAGGCGTGTTTTAGATGAGCAAAAGGATTTTACACAACCTTATTAAATACCGACACGATAAAACTAAAATATTCACCTTTCATAACGTCATTCGCTTTAGAAGCCCCCCCCCCCCTCCCAAAGTCATCGCGTTCAAGCGAGTCGGCGTCGCCATGATGGAACGAAATTGGAAAATCTCTAAGTAAATACATAATCAAGGCAGCACGTGAACCACAAAACAACATCCATAAAACCCACGTCCAAAGAAACACCTGCAGCTTTGAATACTTTGAACATGATAGTAAATACTATAAAAAAAAAATACTAAAAGCCCATCTGAATGTCAAACTCAGAAGAGGTCTTTGCCCTAAAAACAACGTTTACATTAGGCGCAGGCTCGCACTATCATCTCGAGATGTTCCAGCGAACGCGTTCGGTCAGCTCAGCGTTTCTGAAATAAATAGTGTCAGTTCGTCGGTTGCACTGAAAACCTAGTGGATGTTTGGCGTGAATGAAAAAAGGAACCCACGGCCATTAAGAGAGGCGGAGATTGTGCGCGCTCGGAAGGTATCCGTACAGAAGGCTCTCAGCGCAGTAGTCACTGGTCAGCGCCGCTATACGTCATGGCATTTACTGCTGGCCTCCGTCTCCCTTTGATCTTCAGAGATCCATACCGTGCCTGCGACACATACGGGAGTGGCAGTCAGTACCTGACGTGGTCACAAAAAAGCCATATCCTTACATTTAATGAGCAATTTTCATTACGAACCACAAATCACAAGATAATACAACCATGGGCAAAAGTCTTAGGCCCCCATTAGATTGGTTATGCCTATGTAATTATCCTAGTTTCCTGTATTATAATGCATTCAAATTCCATAGGCTACAGTGACGGGTATCACTGTAACCTCTCGTTCACTTCGGGCAGTTCTACAGACTGAAGCCGCTTGATCAGGAACGATCGTTTTGGAAGGGCAGCGGCCAAGAAACCACTTTTTCGCACGACCCAAGTTCATCAGTCCAAGCTCTGAAAAAGTCACCGTTGTTGCACTTTCCCCATCCCACCTCCCATGTCTCAAACCCAGTTAATTAAGTGCCCGTGTGACACCCAGCCCGGTTCTATATGTAGCACCGAAAGCTGCCCAAAATACAGGCTTTTGGTATATAATAAGAGATTATTCGTAATTGTATCGGTCTGGAAGGTTTACAGCCGCTTGCAGGACAAACGTGCAGCAATAAATGTGTACAGTCCTTGGATGTTTAGTTAGATTTTTCTGTGAACTCTCTCCGGGTTTATCAAATGCGGTAAAACGCGCAATAAATTCTGAACGGTAGGAAGCTCTAGACTGGAGCTAGCGCACGACATGACCTTTAGAAGGACGTCGGAGACTTACAGACCGAAACATGATTCATGAGCATCAATAAGAAAATATTGATTATAATCAATCATCTATTTGTCCAGCTTATCCACGCTATACATACTATGCAGAGGGAAAAAATGTATTATATACAGAGCTGGGTATTATCCGCTCTCAGAGACAATGCTTGGGAGTTTTGGCTGATTAGGGGTGTTATTGCTGTGTATTGTTAGCAAATAAAAAAACGTAATGAACAGGGACCGATTCCGATCGACCCTGTAGGTAGGGGTCTCTAATCTGACTTATACCCAATACAGGCTCTACGGAACATGTTTGCCTGTGATGAGATGCTTGTGAACGAAGCCGGGCCATCTGAATTTCCCCGTCGGGTGCCGCCGCCCATCAAAGTACGAGGTTCACGAGGCAAGTGGCTCTACACAAGGCCTGGTCACCGTCTGTTTCTGTTCAATGACAGACGGCCGACTTTCACAATGAGAATGAATCTGTAAACAGGAACGGACTACATGCGTCGTATCCAACCGCCGGTTTTGGCGGTAAGCCAACAAGGCCCACTGGCAGGCAGCCGACTTTTACGGCAAGAACAGTCACACGGGCTGCGTGCAACGCTCGCCTCGTCTGTCCTCCGTCATGGCCTGCACCTCCGATGTCCAACAGTTGCAGGCCTTCTCTCAGACACAGAGTCTGTGTAGAGTCCCTGCCAGGCCAAATAGCTCAGCAAAGTCCAAAGAGGCTCAAAGTCGGCTCTCCACGGCGGTAGGCTAGCACTTAAGACCGCTGCACTTCCTAATGACCAGTGGGGAGATCTGGTCATGTGACCCTTCCGTCGCTCAGAGCCACCTCATTTTGTCTATGCAGCATCGGGTTAGGCCCGAGGCGCTGCCAAGCCTGGGACTCGGGTCTCTGTGGTGACGGGGTGTACCGTATTAAAACACCACTAGAATGACAGATTTGCATGCATACATCTTTGCGGAGTTTGGAGCGTGTGACTTTGATGCTCTGCGACCGCCTGAGGCCACGCTGAGCCACCACTTCATCCTCAGAGAAGAAAGCTTCTCCATCGTCGCTGCCCCGATCCTCCTCGGCATCGTCGTTGGAATCTGACGAGACACAAGCACGTAACCTTTATAGTATTCACTTAGATTAATAGCTCAACTACCATAACCACCATAATTATAATAAACCTTTTTCATACATTAGTCAATTCATTTTCATTATCTTGTTTCAGGAAGCCTTCATCACTTTTTTGTAAACATCTTAGAAACAGAACTGACACTAGCTATGTTATAACCTCACCAAACCTTAAACTGGATTAGCGAGCACCACATAGGTTCCGTGTGATTCATTTACATTAAGGCAGTCAAAAGAAAGGCATCAATAATGCAATACTCTAATAGCAATCCGTTGCGTTTGCACTGCTTCCGCTGTAGAAGGCACTCAGAATTATGGACAGTGTCCATAATTGACAAGGCTATAGAGAACAGAACTGGTCAGAGGAGTGAATTTGAGATATTATACGGCTTTGCTCATTACTGTGCGACAACCACAATCACACCAAATGTCAGAACACATGCTGGCGCACGAAATAACAGCTTGTTTCTGATAAAAGTATGCATGCAAGGAGTGTAAATGCTAAATTAGGTTTACAAGAACGTGCTCTTGTTTATCACGCCATCTAATGCAAATGCATTTTAATGCACCAGAGGGCGCAATCATACATCACGCTCACAGGCATGTATTCCGTTCGTAGCGAAGCTCCTAATTCTTTTAATTGCAGTTTGAACTGTTTCGTTGAACTTAAATATAGAATTAAAATGAATCATTTTGAATCATCCTTGAGAAAAAATTTGGAAGGCGAAGCAACAATACAACATTTTGTTTACATTTTCATTTCATGATTGCAGGGAACTTAAAATGTACACTCCAGTAACAAGGAAGGAATGTCTTTTATCGAATATAAAATAGATAATAGTGAGGAAAAAAAAAAATCGAATCGTAAACTCAGTATTATGAAGCGAATCGTAGTTGCGTGTTAAACCGTTCTGTTTAATTAATAAAAGCAATAAATGCATTCTGTTGGAAGCTATCCACTCGTAAGACTATGTAATGCTTTTTTAACAGTAAATCAATTTCTGTAGTGTCACAACCTAACCTGTAATGACAAATTTTAAGACTGTGGTGGTGCAGCAGTTAAGGTTAACCACACTACTGACCAGGCTCAAGCAATTGGACTACTGATCATAGGATTGGGGGTTCAATTTTACTGCTGAGACCTCTGAGAACTCTTATTTGTCTGTATTGTACATTTTATTATTGTTGTAATTTACTCTGAATAAGTTTATGTGGGTTCAGTGTAGAACAATGGTTTATTCACATGAAGTTTTTCCTCTAAACATGATCTTTTGCATATTACAATTGGTCCAAACTGTTGGAAAATAAGCTTCTAATTCAAGTCCTACCGATTCCTGTTTGGGAATTTGCAGCAGAAAACACCAAGTTTATAACCTATAGGAACCTATAAGCACATTGTTCAGGAATACATACTACTTACAAAAACTGTTACTAAACATACTGCTAAAAACAATTAGGGGATACTTAATGCCCAACACATTTAGGCTATACCAATGTACACAATAAGATGTCAAAGAGCAGAGATGGAGCAACTCTTTGCCCAGGTTTCTCCATCACTCTGGTCAAGACCCCAGAGTGTCAGTCTGTGCCAGTGTGCTACTCGTCTAGTGCACTGCACTCATTGCCCTCGCTCCCTCCATATAGCGACTTCAAGCCGTGCACAAACACACTGTGATCTCGGCTAAAGCGTTAATGCTCGACCACTAGGGGGCAGAAGCGATACAGCTCCCGGAATGCGTGTGAGCGCCCTTTGTTTGCCTCCGAACCCCCACAAATGTTTTCCATTAGTGAACCAGAAAAACTTCCTCTGAATCTGGAGGAGACGCAATTCATTTTCCATAGCTGTTCTGGCCTTTAGTGGCAAAAGCGCCACGCAGATTAAGCAGATGGTTCGATGTTATGGCGCTTACAGCAACAAGGACCGTCTGACATTGACAATTTTGCTACATTTCAGCACATTGAGAGCGAACGAGCAGGGCGGGTCTCATAACGGGGAGAGAACTTTCCACAAAGCAACTCTAACCCAAATGCTTCCTCTAGCTCTCCATGTTAATAAATGGCTAGATACGGTTTCACGGCTGCAATACCTCGGGTCTCGCATGCGACCGAGTGCAGCAAAGGAAGGGAGGGGAGACGAGGCCGAGTGCCTGAAAAACAGAACAAAGAGCCACTTGCCAGTTTGACAGCTTTCCCTCAGCTGACCCCTATTCCTTTACAAACATCAAAACGGCTGGTAATGACCGCTGACTGAATGGCACACTTGCAGGCGCTTTTGTCTTTCCAAATACTCATTTTGGGCAAAGGAAAATCTGCAATTAGAGGTACGCTTCATCGGCAGACATCCTTGGCCGTCTGTTTCTGGCGGTGGCATTTTGAAGTGACTCCCTTTATTGTGGCTCCATCGCCAATGAGATGAAAATGACCTGGATGCTGGCGGAATTTCAAACACGGCCGGGGCATTAGCATACTAGGATAGAGTGCATTAGGTATTCTGTTCAGGCAAACCCCCCCCCTCCTCCCAAACTACATATTCACACAAAGCGCCAATAGAGCTTTCACGCTCTGAACGTGCCGCCTTTGCTTATTACCCTCCAGGGCTGGAGATAAATACGAAATCCATTCTATATGCTGCCAGGGACAGGCGGTGGATGGCAATAGGCTTGTTGAATCTGATCACAATAGCCTCTGCGAATGCGTCGTGGGCTTATACGTTCCTCACAGAGCACTCTCCGTCAAGCCAGGAGTTTTTGAGGAAACCAGAGTTCATATTTACTACGTACGCCCAATTAATGCTTAAGGCAGGCCGAGAGCAGACCACCAGCCAAGAGGAAACAACGGCCCGAGCCATGAAATTAACCACGAGGTTAATAATTAAGATGGAGTTTACAGTAAGCTTTGAGGCATACCGGCTCCATCAGGCTGGGTGGAGGGAAGTCCTCTACGTGCTGGATTGGAGCTGGAGTACGGGTACGGGTACGGATGCCCGCCTGCGTCGTCCTGTCCAATCTGGGTGAGGTCAGCCATGCTGAAGCTCCTCAGCTTCTCCGTAATGGCACCTTGTCCCTACAGACAGAAATAAACAATAAGAAATTCAAACCTGTAACGCGCACACGCCGGCTGAGCAGGTGACCATCACACCAGGATGACAACTGCAACATAACACTTGCATGCGTATGAATGAAGCCTCGAGTTGGAAGAGGAATGGCCATATCATTCTGGAGACCTGGTGTTACTGTTACTAATGGGAACGAAACAGAGCTGGGCAATATTTATAGAACTGCCAAAAACATTTCTGCATAATAACTGATGGCAATTAACTATTATAGGCACTACTGTAGTTAAACACGAGAACAATTTGTTTCTAGGTACTCCACATTGAGATATTACTTAGCTATCATAGTGAAGAAGATATCATGGTAGGAAATATAATAAGCTCATTTTAATACAGCCTGCCAAGATAGAACACTACATTGTTTGGATTTCACTGATGCAAACAACCAACCATTGATGCAAAACACCAAAATTCAAAACTAGATCAGATTACTCGATGTGTAAACAGAAGCAGGTTGTGACCATGCTGCGTTTTATGGCTCAGGTCCTTAAGTAAATCTGTTCTCAAAAGCTTACAACAGGAAACTCTTCATGCAAACAATTTGGATATTAAAACGTCGGTTCAAATTTTGTTTGCTCCCAAATTGGCATAAAAAAAACAAAAACAAAAAACAAACTTGACTTTGAACATGAGCATCCGACATGCAACACTGAACATGGTGCGATCTTCCAACCTCGCAATGCACCCAATTCAGTCCCGATGATGGCGATAATGAGCCAAATACACTACGGTAACCACCATGAGACCCAAAAGAAGAACTAGGGTGCAATCATGGGCATATTTTGTATATTATTATTACGTTGAGGGTATCGGTCTATGGGTGCAATTACAGACACACCCTCAGTCTCATCGAGAAGGTTAACTTGATATTGACTTTTGTCTTTAATGATACTTTTAATCATTGAGCACAGTAATTAATCATTCAACAGTACTGTCTATCAATGGGTTTTTTGGCTTCCGTTAAAAGTATTTGTCATTTCAATCATCTAGCGCTCAAAGATTTCGGCTGCACCCCCCGTGCATTTACGTACTGTTTGCACTGATTTTTGATGGAGAATAATTCCATGTTGCATCAGATGTTTCGCGGGATGCGTGCTGTCGGTTTTGGCAGCCACTACCTTAAGGGATTTACTGCACCTGGAACTGTTGTTGTTTACTTTCCTGAAATAAAGCCATGCTTCAGACCTCAGCTTCATGTTTACGCTCCAAGTGCAGCACGGAGGTGGCGAAGATGCGGCAGTGGGCTTCTTTTCTTCTTGATGATCCTGCCTAAACTTTGTCGTTATTTGTAAAAAGCACTAATCCCCGTAGCCATATTTAGGTTTAATGAAGAATCTTATTTTAAAATACGTACTAAGTAAGTGAATTACTGGAGTCTGTGGTACTCGGTAGTCCCAAGACATTTCGACTGTCAGTACACAGTCTTAGGACCTTTACAAAAGGGATATTATTTTAAATAGAATCTCCATATCACTAATATGCTGTACTCTATCCTATTTCATATGTGAGCGAGGCCTTTAGTTGCATTCAAGTAACTCTGGGTTCCTTGGTGACCTCGCAGTCTGTTACATGCCTTGTGATCTGACCACCCCCGGGGATTTTCTCTGTTTGTGACTGGATTGATGCAGTATAAACTCTTTAGAGCTGGATTTGCAACCTTTTTGAACTTGACAGGATCAAGCCATGACATTAAACACTAGACACACGAGTCGCTCACACGACTTGAACTTAAATAACCTTCTAATGAACCGCCAAGAGGTTCACATACTTTGCCCATGCACAGATTTGTGAATCGTTTGGCCTAATTTGTTTAATTGGGTTCTATTTACTTGCCGAGGAGATATTTTGGTCATGCACCGCTCGTGACAATTAGGGGCTATTTCTAAATAAAAATGCGGCAAAATTTTGTGAGCAGTGTATTTATGCGGAAATATAGGAAACTCTAAAGGGTTCAGGAACTTTAATGCACCACTGTACGGAGACGAAGGTGCAATAAGCCGGCCTTTTCCCACAGACTGGGTCATGAAGGTGTTGCGATATGAATAATATCAGAATGTCAAAAATAAAGCAAATTAATTGTCGAGCTCTTAAAGTGATTATTGCCCAGCTCTAAGAATAAGTATGACTGGATGAATGATGATCATTTGCTAAACAGCTGCAGAGTGTACTACGATGAGATCATTAGTGGTTAACGCCATATGTGTGACGCGCTTTGAAAAACGAGAGGCAGAAGAAAAAAAAGAAAAAAGAAAAAAAAAAAGCAGATGGATTAGGGAAAAAAATAAATGATTGTTTGTGTAAATGACACATTCCTCATGCTGTAAACTGGATATCATTACCTCCACTGGAGAGTGCAGTAGGGCAGAGGTCCTATAGGACAGTACGTGAGTAAAAGGTTGAAGAGAGAGAGAGAGATCGACATGGGTTAAGGAATAAAGGACAGAATCATGCAGTTGAAACAATGACCAGTAGCTGTAAACGTATACGAAACACTGACATGTTTCTCCTTAACTCTGATGGACGATGTACAATACACAGCAGTGCTGCTGGAGTTTGCAACCAGCATATTCTAGGTAGCGTCCTGTGAGCACTGATGAAGGATTAGTTGTTGGCTTATACAAAGTGGGCGACAACAAATGAGCTGCTGCCCGAGTCGACGCAGCTAGAGGACACGGTTTAAAACCTCCAGCAGCACTGCTCGGACCAGAGCACTGCCACATCGGTGTCACTGCAGCGCTGTGAATGTTCCGCCATCCAAACGGTACCTGATCTGTGCTCGTCCTGACCATTAGGGAAAAAGGGCAAACAAATGGACTACAGTGTATAATTATAGAACTACAAAGAGGTCCTATGTGCTAAGTGAAACTGATAAAACGGACAAGGAGTACAGAATGTTCCTAGTCGTAATCGGTAAGTGTAATAAATATACCGTGTCAGAGGATCATAATCATATCACCCACAACAACAGACTTTATAAAACACGGGTGACCCATTGCATAAACGGTCCATTAACACAACCAAAGCCAGGAGAGCTGAGGTCTTCAAACATGCACGCCCTTAGAAACTCCACGTACGCATACACAAACACACCTAGAGAGCCGTAACGCACACGAGTACACACACACACACACACACACTTTGTCACTTGCCTTGACAGCTGCAGAGACAGCTGCAGTAGCTGCTATACTTAGTCCCTGCTTGCCGAAGTGCAGCATTGTTTCATAGCTGCGCTCTTTGGCTTGAATGATGTAGTCATCGATTTCCTTCAAGCAAAACGAGGGAGAAAGGCTTTAAACATTCAGTGTAGTTTAGTGTTCAGTTAGTAGCTAAGATAAACAGTATTGAATATGAATGCATCCATGTACACAAACGTGTAGTCCATCCATGATCTGACACTTTGGACAAATTTATACGCTGGATACTGTATTTGTTATTAGGGGTGGGCAACATGACAATATCTTATCGTATCGGGATTCAGTTTGTTATTGTGATAGACAATATGTTTTACTGAGGATATCGAGGATA
>JAUZST010011920.1:0-11683 GCA_034779995.1 Parotocinclus haroldoi
TATATATACGTACATACATACGTGCTGAGAAGTTCAGTTTTGTAGTCAGTCACTGACTAGGTCCCTCTTTGTCTGTCATCTTGTTTTTTGTTATTTTGTTATTTACTCTCCTGACAACCTTGTTCACTTCCTAAGCACTCTTTGAGTAGCTCTCATTGCTGAACTTTCATCTGAGCACAGCCCTGACATTTGATGGAAAGGTCCAAGGAAAGAGAAACGTCTGCAATTACAAAGAAGATCCATACTCATAATCTTATCCTCAGTAAACAAACAAGGAACTGTCATTCATATTACCATATACATTTCTGTGTTTGGTCCCAGCAATGCCTTCTGTTTAATCGGACCATATCGTGGTCAGATAAAACAGCTAAAGAATGCTTCTGCCGATATTTTAGTTAGTTTTGTTTGTAGAACAAATGGTTGACTCTATGATTCTGTCATCATCACACCCACAGTGCAGTTCAGAGATAGGGTAAATTTTCTGCAAACATTACTGCAAACATTATCTCAAATTTTCTCAAATATTATATCTTTTCATGGGACAACACTGAAGATGCAAGACTTTGATAAAATGTAAAGTAATCAGTCTACATTTACAGTGTAAAGTTGATGTGTACTCAAATAACTCAATACATAGCCATTAATATCTAAACTGCTTGCAACAAAAGTGAGTACACCCCTAAGAAAAAATGGCCCATTGTGCCCATTTTCCCTCCCAGGTATCATGTGACTCATTAGTGTTACAAGGTCTCAGGTGTGAATAGGGAGCAGGTTTGTTAAAACTCTCACACTCTCTTTTAGGTCAGTCAATGCAACTTTCACTTAGGAGTCTCCTTACTTTTGTTGCCAGCCATTTAAAAATTATTTGCTGTGACGAGTTATTTAAAGGGCACAGCACATTTACACTGATTTACAAGCTGTAGACTTTACATTGAATTGAAGTATTATATTGTCAGTGTTCTCTCATGAAAATTTATAAGAAAATAATTCCAAAACATGAGGGATACACATTTCTGAGAACTTTTGTGAGATATTGTATATTAGAGGAACCAAGTTAATCTTATTTTCACAGAAACCAGTTTAGTGAAAACACAGGTGTTGTTTGGAGGGTGCATAGCAGTAAGGTTACAACATTAGTAAACTGAATGTACTACCTGCACAAAATATATTTGTTAACTATGCAATTTCAATGCTTTACTCCTATTTGATTCTTTCAAAGTTTGATTAGTTGGACTAAATGGGTAAAATAAAAATGTCAGTTTGATAATTTTCTCCTAGATTACTTTTCCTTTTTGATCAAATATGTTATACCCAGCCCTGCAGGCTATCAAGACAAGTAAGATGGCAAGATATCATTACAAAATCATTTATCTACACACAGACCTCTAAGTATTGCCATGTGGCCTGAGAACTTTTTTCAGTGTTACCCTTTACTAAATCTTTAAGTACGTTTTTTAAGCTGTTTATTATTTAATTTCCTTCTGCTGCTTTATGTGTGACTGCCACTTATGTTTGTGGCTTTAGTATTTAGTTTCTATTCCATGTTTCATTCACATATTTCATTTCATATTTGTATCCCCATTGAATTTTAGCACCATCATACAATCTTGCCTGCAAGTTTCACCCTGCTTTCGCACAACTATTTTTTACAGACGGTGTCTTTTTAAATTAATTATTTACTAATTGGCACATGCTGTGTCAGTTTAAATTTGGATTAAGACTGGGCTTTTCTGTCACTAACCAGTGGTTTTTAAACCTCACTTTTGTCAGAACAAAGAGCTGGTAAGTATGATCCACAGGGATTCCTTGGGAGTTGTGGTCATGATATCAGTATTTTCCCTGACTACACTGTGGAGTTCTCTCTGAGAGAGAGACTTTTTGTTATGTGAAGGTGGCTCTATACTAAAAGGGGAGTTCACTTCAGACTGGTGTTTCCAGCTCAATTGAGAGTTTGCTTTTGTGAGTTGAGAGTTGTTTTTTAAGAGTTGGCCTAGATTATTTGAAACACTAGGGAAAGCTAAGACTTTTTGAAGAATGTTGGAGCCTTTAAGTATAAGAAATGCTGATATCTGAAGTTGTGCTGTTGAACTTTTATCCAGTTGGATATACCTTGGATAAATACTGGTTTGTTGCTTTGTTTTATTTGCTTATGTTTGCTTGTTGCTTATGTGAATTGTTCTGTTTTTTCTATCTTTGCTGCTTAAATTTATATATTTATATATATTATATATTATATTTGTTAGTAAAAGTTCTCTTGAATAGTTTAGTTTATTCAGTGCACTGCATGAGCTTTTTTTTGTAATTAGTTGCATTGTCAAATTCTGGTTTTCTTGAATGTCCTGGTGGCTGTGCATATGTAAGCTCTAGTTTAAGCACATCAGCTGAAAGTAATCACTTTGAAAGAATGTTTTGTTTGGGTGGGTGGTGTTGTTCAATTTGTTGTTTTTTGGAGTTCTGTCTCAGGCTAAATGTGTAAGTAAAAAATGTTTTTTTAAGTATGTTGATATTGCTTTACTTCAGGAAATCCATTAGTGTAAAAGCAAACATGATGAAATATGGCAAATTAATCAGGCATGTACATTATATAATCAGTGCCAGACTTGTGTGACAGACAGTGGTGTCCAGATTGTTTCCACAGTTTATGAACCATTCTGATAATTTGGTTGCTTGCCCTGAAAAAAGTAAAAATGTTTCTCTGTATAAATCATAAAGTCTGGGTAACTCTAATGATATGCGTACATTTCTCAACAATTTGAAATTCCACTCTTTAGATACTGCACATGTCAGAGATTTAGAAAGTCCTATTACTATTCAAGAAATTCCTGATGCAATCAGATCTATGAGCAGCAGTAAATCTCCTGGGCTGTCTGGGTTTGGAACAAAGTTATTTAGGTTTCTTGATAAGCTATCCCCCCTAACTATATTATAAAATCCCTTTCCCAGTCACTGACTTCCACTGACCCTTAAACAAGCAATAATTTCAGTGCTCTTAAAGATAGAGTCCTACTTCCTGTAACCCTTATTGTCCCATAAGAGTACTGCAATTAAAATAAAATTACAGATATGGTGCTTGCAAAGTGATTTTCTTCTGTTCTCGCTTTGCTTATTTCTGAAGGTCTTATTGGTGTGTTCTAGGCTCTGCCTTTTGACTCTTCAACATGGGGATTAGCTGTCTTAATCAAGTTTGGTAGAGCATCACCGGTCACTACTTGCCGACATGACAAGTTTTTGTTGTGTTCACTGTTTGTGAAAGTTTTATTATAGACTTAATTCATTCAAGCCCTACGATGCCACCCAAACGTTCTGCAAGTTCTATGGCTAAAATAGTGTATAAATACTTAAATAAATATAGTCCCTACTTCGCGGATTTTATCAAAGGAACCATAACTGATTTAATGAACCATTCGCAGTTTCACTGTACCGACCGTGTGCACTTAGACCTGCATGGCTTAATTTTTGAGACACGTTCTAAGCCGGCTGCTAGGCGACGACCGAGGCGCCGCGCCGGGGAGGCCCACGCCCGCGCGCCCCCGGGGAGGACCGTAACCGGGGAGATCCGCGAGAAGGGCTCGGCGCACGTCCAGAGTCGCCGCCGCGATGCCGCCACGCACTCAGAGCCCCGCGGCCCGGGGGCCGAGGACAGAGGGCGACGACGGCAGTCTATAAAAATCTGATCTTTATGACATGTTTGAGCTGTATCATGGTATGAAAAAAAACATGCCTAAACACTTTAGGAAAGTTATTGATGTTCATCATGCTGGAAACGATTATACATTCATATCCAAATTCATTTATGCCCTTCTCATGAGTGGCCGACCAATATCAATCACTCCAAGAAGAAGGCATTTAAGTGTTTGAAGTCACAAAGAAGCCAAGGTTAACTTCTAAGCAACTTAAGTCCTCTGAATAATGGTATGTTCTTGAGAACACTGAATTACAGTTGTTTGCATAGCAAAGCCACCACTCTCTAAAAAGAGCCCTGGTGCAGTTGTTTGCGTAAAGATCACGCAAACAAGTGTGAAGGATTTTGGGAAACATTTTCTGGATTGATGACACAAAAATGTATCTTTTGGATTATATGAGAAGTGTTGTGTCTGTGGAGAGGGAAACACTGCATTCTAGCATAAAAAAAACATATCTGAGGTGCTGTGGTGGTAACACCAAGTTAATGTTATGGAAAGGCCCACCAAAAGGGGGCACACCAGATACAGAAAGTAAAGGTTCATATACTTGTCATTCACAAATATTCATTACTGGATCATTTAACATTTTATTCACTAAATAAATAATAAGTGTAATATCTTTGTGTCTGTACCGCGGAGAGGTAGGAACTCGGACTCACACGCAGCGTTGCTGAAAAGTGCTGGTTTATAGTAACAGCGGTAGACAAAAATCAAGGTCAAAACGTGAGTGACAGCAACAACAGGAATAAGGCAAAGACAAAATTAGTAGGTGAAACAATGGGTTGAAAACACGGTAGCAACAAGGACAAGCCAAAAAGCATAGTAGAGAGGGTGAAAGTGAGGTGCTTAAGAAGGGTGTGACGTGATGAGGAACAGGTGTGTCAAATCAAAAAACAGGTGAAGGTGATCGTGTAATTGGGTGGGTGTGGTCGCATGAGCAGTCCGTGTGTGTGACCCCCCCCCAAAGGACCCATCTCGGGTGAAAGAGGACGAGACCTAATGGGCCGGTGCTCGGCGGTGGCTTTGCATGGACAAACGGGACGGCAAGGAGCTGGGCGGTCCGGGTGTGTGGTGTGGAACTTCTGGATGAGGAGTGGATCCAGAATATCCTTACAATCCACCCAGCAACATTCCTCCGGGTCGTAACCCTCCCAGTCCACCAGGTATTGAAGTCGTCCGCCATGCCTCCGAGAGTCCAAAAGACCGTGTAGGCAGGGGCACAGTCAACTTCCAACGGAGATGGCTCTATGACTGGAGACTCTGCTAGCAGACGAGGAACCCATGGCCTGAGGTGAGAGACATGAAAGACCGGGTGAGCATGTGAGAGGGAAGAGAAAGACGGTAGGTTACAGCGGTAAGTTTCTTTAGTATTTTAAAAGGGCCAATTAATTTAGGCTGCAGTTTAGTACTCCCCTGTAAACGAAGGTTGCAAGTGCAGAGCCAGACTCTGTCCCCTGGCTGAAAGTTTTGCTCCCGGCTACACCGTCGATCAGCATGCACCAGATATCTCTGGATGGCCTGAGAGATCCGGCGATATACCTGGCTCCAGATGGCATTACTTCTTTTGAACCAGGTGTCCACTGCAGGGGCATTAGAAGGTGTAGGATCCCACGGCGTGAAGGGAGGTTGGAACCCAGAATGCACTGAAAAGGTGTGAGGCCTGTGGACGAGTGGCGGAGGGAGTTTTGGGCGATTTAGGACTTCGCAGAAACTTCCCAAATTCCTGGTTAATCCTTTCACACTGCCCATTAGACTGAGGGTGGTAACCCGAGGTGAGACTGACAGTTACTCACAACTCCTTAAAGAACGCTGCCCAAATGGCAGAGATAAACTGAGGCCCCCGATCAGAGTGGATAGCCTCAGGAATCCCAAACAGAGTAAAGACCTTGCTAAAGATTACTTCTGCAGTCTCGAAGGCTGTGGGAAGCTTGGGGAAGGGAAGGGACCTGACAGTCCTGGGGAAACGATCCATTATGGTGAGAATAGTAGTAAAACCCTGGGAGAGTGAAAGGTCCGTGACAAAGTTTAGAGAGAGGTGAGACCAAAGACGTTGAGGCATGGACAAGGGAACCAGGCGGCATTGTTTTCCACCAATAATGAGGCCAACAACTGGTTAGTGTGGACCTCCCCAGGGTGTCCAAAGCATGGGGAGAGGTGATCCCAGGCAAGAAGGTAGTAATGGAACTCTGGAGAAACGTACATCCTTCCCGAGGGGCATCCAGATGGAGGTCTCGCATGAGCGAGGGTATCGTCTAATTCTTGCTCAAAATACCATTGTACTGAACCCAGAAGGCATGTGGCTGGTAGAATGGGCTCTGGATTTTTTTGCGTCTCCAAGGACAATGGGAAAGGGCGTCCTCCTTGGAATTCTTGGCAGCTGGACGATACGAGATGGCGAGGTCAAAACAGTCAAAGAAAAGGGCCCAGCGAGCCTGATGGGGGTTGAGGCGCTTGGCTGCCTTGGGGTACTTCAAATTCTTGTGAGCATTGATACTTGATGTTGGGCTCCTTCCAGCCAATGTTGCCACTCTTCCAGAGCCAGTTTAATAGTGAGAAGTTCCCTGTCCCCCACATTGTAGTTTCGCTCCGCTGGGAAGAGTTTGCAGGAAAATAAGGGTACCGTGTGAAGCTTGGGAGCATAGCACCTACACCCACCGAAGAAGCATCCACCTCCAGTATGAAAGGGCAGTTGGGGTCGGGGTGTCCCAGGATCGGTGCGCAGGAGAAGGCCTTCTTGAAGGCATTGAACGCCCGCCGAGCTTCTGGGTTTCAGAGGAAGGAGTAGATCAAGATGTTGTCCAGATAGACGATCACAAAGCATCCAAGCATATCCCGGAGTACGTCATTAATGAATGCCTGGAAGATGGCAGGAGCATTAGCAAGGCCAAAAGGCATTACCAGATACTCGTAGTGCCCGGAGCTGGTGCTAAATGCGGTTTTCCATTTATCACCTTTCTTGATTTGCACCAGGTTGTAGGCATTTTGAAGGCCGAGTTTGGTGTACCAGGGCACAGAGCGCAGTTGTTCCAGGGCCGAGGGTACGAGAGGAAGTGGGTACGCATACAGCTTCATGATTCAGTTGAGCCCCCCGGTAGTCGATACAAGGTCTAAGGAATGAGTCAGACTTTGGGACGAAGAAAAAACGGGATGGGGGAGGTAGAAGACAGAGGCAGAGATATTCTGAAATATATGCTTTCATAGCCACCTCCTTAGCCGGGGATAGTGGGTAGAACCTGGCTTTGAGTGCCTGGGAATGAGTGCGTCCTGTAGCAGCATAATAGCACAATCATAATCCTGGTGGGGGGGGAGAGTCTGTATGCCTTCACCAAATACCGGGGCGAGATCCTTGTACTCCAAAGGGATGTTATCAGGGAGAGGAAGCAGTAGTATCGTATTGAACCGAACCGAGGGCAGGTGTAGGCAGAAAGTAGACCACTGCATGAGCTCCCCTGAGGCCCAGGAGATGATCACATCATGCAGGCGGAGCCACGGTAACCCAAGGAGATGGACTCCTTGTGGATGGCGCCTACACGCATATTCAAAGGGACCGTAATCCATCAGAGTTGCCCAGATCCCAGGGGTTGGCTGTTGGCACCGGTGATTCGGTGTTGGGTGGGGAGAGGTGAGCAGGGGATCCTGCAGGTCATCACCAGGTGTTCCACAATGAAGTTCTCCTGAGCGCTCGAATTGATCAACGCTGAAAGGGAGAGGTGAGCATTAGGCAGGTGTAGAACCACAGGAAGAACGAAAGACGCCGCTTGAGAAAGTGTACTCACCCGGGGAGCACCCGTGGAAGCTCTGGCACAGATGGAGGAAGGTCAAGGGGTGAGAGCTAGCTTACAGTCCAGGCAGCGATGCTGGTTGGAACCGCAGTACATGCATTACGCCTGTGTGATCCAACGTTGGCGCTCCATAGGTTCAGGAGGAAGTTCTGGAGACACACCAGGGGCAGGAGAAAGAGTGCACAGCTCGTCCAGGTGGATGGCTAGCGAGGTAAGCTTATCCAGGGTGACATTCAAGTCCGGATCTGCAAGTTCACCTTGTAGTTCCTGCCGTAGCTTGTTCCGCACCTTGCTGCGTCTAAATGACTGTTGCCCAATCTAAGGCTGGACCCGTGAGTAGTGAAATAATTAAGGCTATCCGTCAGGACGGTCAGGGTTACTGTCGTATTTTTCAGGTGGAGAGAGCCTGTAACGAGCAGATGGCGCCGTTGCCCGTGGTGGATTGAAGGGCAGTGGAACAGCCCTGGCGGAAGGTAAAGCCTGTCCAGACACCGAAAGCTGCAACACCTGTAGAGCCAGGCATTCCACAGTGGAAGGGAGATTCTCCAAAGTTTGTTGACTAGCGATAAGTTACGTAACTGCTTGAGCAACTTCCATGAGGCGGTCGTTGAGTACAGTGATGGGCTCTCCGGTTTCGGGCTGTGAAACTGGATCCGTACTGGACGCCGCGGAGTCCATATTTCTGGCTAAGCTTTCTGTAACGCGGAGAGGTAGGAACTTGGACTGGTTCATTGTAATTGCGGTAGACAAAAAACGAGGTCAAATGGTCCAAGGTCAAAACGGGAGGGACAGCAACAACAGGGATAAGGCAGAGACAAAGTTGGTAGGGAAAACAACGAGTTGACAACTGGGTAAGATAGCGATAAACAAGAAGGTGTAGCAACAAGGACAAGCCAAGATGCTTAGCAGAGAGAGGGTGAAAGTGAGGTGCTTAAGAATTGGGTTCTTTTTGTCTATTTCTAGCACTTATGTGAACTCTGGTGATGGTTTAAATAATATGCAGTAATACAGAAAATAAGAAAGGATTCAGAAAACTTCAAGCTCCACTGTACATGGAATAATGACCATGCTGGCCAGGGGTGTAAGTGGAAACAAAATGAGAAGGAAAGGATTATGTCACTGAAGAGGTTATTTCAAAGTAATTTGAAATGAGAACACCACAGCTGAAATCCGGTCACTATTCTTTCCATTCCACATGGAAGTAATCAGCGTCCAGCTGTCGGAAACAGGCAGATGTGTGTTTAAAAAAAAACAAAAAACGAACCTAAACTAAACAATGTGTGCAAATGAACTGAAAACCAAACACGTTGTAATGAAATTAAGTTAATGAAAGCATCTGAATGGAAGGCAGAGTGTGAGAGATATGTGTGCGCCCTTGAAACAGAATGGTGTGCCACTCTGCTGGATAAGTTGGAAATGGTCCAGCGAAAATTGAATTTGTGAGCAGAATGAAGGTGCAGGTGAGGAGGATGGATGCATTCTTTCTAAGCATCTTCATGAGGGTGGAGTACTTCACAAAGCCAAGTTTTATTCATGGAGAGCTAGGCTGCATGTCAGTCAGTCATGAGTAATTAACGGGTCAACGGGGTGTGTATATGTCACTGTGTATGGGTATATATATATATATAGATTTTCAAGCTCTTCTCCCAAGAAATATAAGATTCTGTTGCCACTTACTGCATATGATAAAAAGTATGTATACGCTCTTAATTAGTTATCTGTTATTTCAGCCACTGCTACTTCAAACTGATTCATAATATAAAGCATGAGAGATATAATCTCTATAAGCAAACAGTAACAGTAGAATGGGTTGTAATTAACATTTCAGTGACTCTCAATATTTTAAACAAGTCAGTTAATCTCCGTGCACTGCCCTCCATGAAGAAATCCATAACTGATCTCACAATTATAATTTAGTGGAAAGCCTTCTCAAAGCAGTGAAGTGTGGCGAAATAAAAACTCTATAGTAGAGAGAGAAATTTGCAAATCCCTTACAAGCTGTCTTTGAGGTACATTGTTTTTAAACATTTTAATGATTTTCTCACGCATTTGTTGACCAAAGATGGTCATCTTTTCTCATACTCTGCCTTTGCTGGATGTTGATTTTGGACCAAATCACATTTACAATCACCCGTTGACAATGAGGTTGACCAGATGCAGGTCTGCAATGAAATAAAAATCAAAGGATATATATAAAAAACCTACATGTTGACTTTAAAATACATGTAGTCACCAAAACATGGCTAAAGCAGATTCTCCATACACAGTATGCTGCACATTGAAGAACAGAAAATGTCTTTAGCAGTTTACTGGTTTTGGGACTGTAATGGTTGGATATTTATTTTATTGTAGATGAATGTAACATGGACATTAAAAGTTGATACACAGTGATGAATGTAATTAATTAATATTTATTCAATTGTTTTTTAGTTAAGTTGAATTTTCATAAAAGTAAGGTTGTGCGTTACAGTTTCATCATTTCATGATGAGTAAGTGGGTTTTAGCCATATGCATACATCCTTTGCCTAATAACCCCATTCAACTGCGATAAAACCTCTGTAAACGTAGCCTCTCATGGCTTATTGCTTTATTATGCAAGCCTAGGGCATAATGACAAGGGAAAGGAGAAAACTTGTGTAGATCAGCACTCAGTTTGGAAGGCACCATGTAGGTGGCTGGGAAAGTATATGAAATTAAACATTAATTAACTTGACTTCAGTTCAAAAGACTAATACTGATTCAGAAAGTTAAATCACATAAAACAAATAGTGCATGTGTCTTTACAGCCAGCATCTTATCAGAGCAGATTTCTTTACACTCCATTCTCAATACTTTTGAACAAGCCTGGTGATGGTTGGAATGTAGGCATCATCTTAGCAAAAAGGAAACAAACCCTGTATCTGAATAATTTCAACATATTATAGCTTGAGTGTCTGACGGCTTATTATAATAACATAAATGAAGAGACAGCAAGAAACATGACCATGAGGGCTCTCTGAGACATCAGCATTCCCCCACTCCACCGTCATCAAAGCTGAGAGATTGATTCAGAAAGCTGAGGCAACAACACAATCATACCTGATAACTGGGGAAGAGAAAAAACCCTCTATGATTCCAAATGCCTGAGTAAACAAATGCATTTTCAGTCTAGCAACTGGGAGCGTCTCTGAAACCCAAAAAGAATAGTCTAAAAGAATAGAATATCCCCTACTTTCTGTGAGCAGTATACCAGGAACCTTCATAAGCAAACATTAGAATGGGCTGCAATAAACATTTCAGTGCCTCTCAATTTAAACCATTCAACTGTCTGCTTTACTCTCCATATGGAAATCAGTACCGACCTCACTGTACTGGAAAGCCTTAGAATAGTAAAGGAGATAAGTTCCATACTAGTAATTGCTGATGTAGTATATGGCTGTCTATAAACCTCTGGCTATATAATGTACATTTCAAATGTGCAGCTTGTAGCAAAGTATGTGTGATTAATTAAGCATGCTAAAAGTCTTTTCTCCCCATTCTTATAATCATAATCATCTTAACTTCAAAGTAGTACAGAACCTATGCTGTGCTGTTGGTAATGTTCACTCTGACAAGTTATACCTGAACAAAATAGCAACAGCCGATGTGCACTTCCTTCTATACTGTATCTAGGGGGAAAGTTCTTAATTAATTGGCCATTGTTTGTGTGGTGTTGAACAACCAGATCCATTCATGTAGACCTATTAAAATTCACATCAGTTTGAAAATTGTCTACCACTCAAATGAAATAGACAGTGATTTCTATAGTGGTTCCTGTTCACCTAATGATCAACTAGAGGGCAAATTGTGGACACTATACAATTGTATGCTTGCAAAGAAATAACCAGTGAGATGTGCACATCTGATAAGTACTTAACTGACTTTAGGCTGGTGTGGAGTTGCACGACGCATTAAAAGTTTGATGCTTTTTCATTACTATAATGTGGCTAAGGATTCGATTCCATAACATTCAATGCTTTCAATACTGTAAATAGTCTGTGCAACTGAGTACGTATTCTGAATAAGCAAATCAAATTTTTAATTCATTCATTTATTTAGGCAGCAGCAGCTTCAGACAGATTGCAACCCAATATATAAATATTTAGAAATAGATTGTCACGATCGGTTGAAAGAGCGTAACGGAGACGAGGATGCAGAACAACGGGAGGTTTATTGAACAAATGAACGAGGAGGCAGGGT
>JAUZST010011921.1:0-11682 GCA_034779995.1 Parotocinclus haroldoi
AAATGTCCTGATATTTACCACAAAAAATGAGTTTTCTGCCTCTTATTAAATAAAAAACAAAATTGTTAAAATTACCTCCCTTGAATTGGATTAAGTTCAGAATCAAAATGAACAAATGAATGATGAATAATAGCTCTGCTGCATACAACAAGAAACTGTGCAGATTCTGGATTTATTTTGAACTTAACTGGTTGAAACAGAAAAAACGACTTCTACGAATTCTACGTTCTACCTCCACAGGTAGAGAAAGTGTGTGTGTGTTGTTACACATTGCAAGCTTACATTAACAGGCCTAATTTTATTTTATGAATGAAGTAACAAAAGTTCTACTACCACATTAGCGAATTGTTATGATTGGGGTAGGTATATGTGCAAACTAAATATCCATGTACCAAGAATGGGTCTAAGCTCCCATGTGACTTAAACTATGTTTCTTTTGACTACTTCATAGAGACAACCATAATATAGCTAGATGTCTGATCTTAAGCTGAAAGAAAACTAAACATAGGAGTAACATTCATCTACAACTAGAAATAAAGATGTATGCAGCCTAGTGCAGCCTAGTGAATCTCACAGTAAACAAGTAAGAAAATCACGTATAAAAAGAAAAATGTCATTCAAGGGTTTCTGGTAGAAATCACGTAGCCAGTCCTCATCAAGCCAAATGCAGTTATTTTGAGATTTACAAGTCCCTAAAGGCACATCAAATCTCTATTTCACTATCAGCTATTAAGATAACTTCAAGCAGTGGTGACTAAAACAGGAATAAAGCCTTCAAAACTGTCAGCAGAAATGAAGACCTCAGAAAGCAAAAATCTTTTGAGATGGTCAATAGTCAGGGTGTCTAATGGAGGTATTTTGCTGTCTAAGAAAAACGAGCTTCTTGTATATCTTTACTACCGTTAAACATAGTAGACGTGTCGTTTTCGGCTGCTGGAACTGGTGAGCTGCTCCACTGTAAAAAGTACATTTGGTACAGGAAAATATTGCAATAAGCCTTGATTCCCACCATTGAAAAGTTGTTTCTAAAGAGGAATCATTGCATGTTAATTTTCAAAAACTGCTCACCAAGACAAGGCTTGGGAATATAATCCAGCAGAGTTCAGGGTCATGTTTTGCAGGGTCATGTTTTTTTTCCTTTAGTCCAAATTTGAACTCCATAGAGAATGATATCCACTAAAACCACTAAAAGATTCATATTTTGGTTTTGGGACATCCTTTCCTAGGGGTCTACTTCCTCGGGAGCTCAACGTCTCCTAATAGACAGGCAGCTGATATTACTCTGTGTTGAACATGAGGGAGGATTGTGTACTTGTTTGGTAGTTTGGAGAAACAAAAATGTTGGTAGAAAATGGAAGTCTGCAGGGATGATAAATACAAACTGAGGACACTGATTAAACCTGTAGGCTAAACACAGATCCAAACCTTTTATCTCTGTGCTTCCTTGGTCATCCTCTATACCTCCCTTTACTCATCCTCTATCAGTCTGAACATATGTCTGGCATCTGTATATCACCAGTGCTATGATAACTAAAAGATAGTGCTTATTCGCCTCAAAACACACACTCAGATCATCACATTCCTTTAGTATCTGGCAGCTGGATTCTGATTTTACAGCACCAAGTTACTCACCAGCTGTAGATAACGTGGTTACTTTCCTACATTTTATTGCTTGTAACATTAATTTATGGCCTGATATATGAGAAAGAAAATCACTTTTGCAGATAAAGGGAGATAATTCAGATGATGCATCTGCTCTTGCAGTGGTGCACTGAAAGGGATTTAAGTGATTTTGTTTTGTATAGGCTGGATCGTTCCAATGTCTTTGAATGGTGTAGGCCAGTCACAGTTTTATGTTATGTATAATATGTTATATTTACTGCTCACAAAAATTAGGGGATATTTAATTTTGGCAAGCAGTATAGGTAACTTGGTACTAAGATAGTACCGAGTTAGACCCCCTTTTGCCTTTACAACTGAATTAATTCATCATGACAAAGATTGAACAACATGTGAAACCTAAACAAAATTGGAGGTATGCATCAGGAGGTGGAAGAAGTACAGAAGTTCTTTAATTCAGTTCAGTTAAATTCAATGTAATGTTATTTGTTTATTTGTCACAATGCAGCTTTTCAGTGGATAGGAAAAACTCTCTGGAGTTTGAGAGGAACCAGACTCTGAAGGGAAAACCAGCCTCATTTAAGTAATAAACATAATTTTACTCAAGTGCAAGTATGATAGTATCAATAATGCAGTATATATTTAACCCAAACAATAGTTATCACCGACACGTTTAAACACTGACAATGCATTGTTGTTTAATCAAAGAGAAGCTTCACTATTTTTAGAGCAGTACTTACTTACTATAAAACATTGTAATACACTACTTAATTTAAAAATGCTCATGCACAGCTTTTATAAATGTGATGCAGGTTTTATATACTCTTAATACTTCTATATATTAATCACAGAAATAGATGTGCAGTCCCAGGGATATGTGAAAAACATTACTGCCTGATGAAAACAGTCTAAAGTGCATACAGTTAGAATGCATTAGGCTCAAGTTAAAGACTCTTAGAATGGTGCGCACAACATGAATCGGCACAAACGCTTCGGCCTACGTGACGGTCCCATTGTTGAGGCATTTGTATCTTTATGAGCTCTAATATATGTACATACAATGAATGCAATTTATAGATCCTTTAAAATCATGAAGAATGGTGGGCAGACTGCACTCTTGCACAACAGGGCCGAACCAGCGTTATTCCATCATTTTGGCTCATGCACGCTCACAGTTGCAATGTGTCACCATTGCTTTTGCAATGGGAATAGGAAAATGATAGATAAAAAATAGTTTATAAATCGATTCATATAAAAGTTAGCACAGCTGTTTTTAAAATATATATTTTCTTTTTAAATGCAGTAATTAAAAAAGGTATTGTTACATATAGTAAATAAACAAGAAAAGTACAGTTACCAAATAAGAAAAAACTTACCACCTTTGCCGTCCAGTCTAAAATGTGCGCTAAATCTAATACATTCTGATCTTCTGAGCTAATAATGGAAGCAACCGAAAGAGGCTCATCCCTTATCCTCTTTTTCTGTATTTTAACTAATAGTAGATGTCAAAACAAAGAAAATCACAGTGACTCTACATGGTTCATGTATTGTTTAATAATATTCATATAAGGTCAAAACAAAAAAAAATCACCATTAATCGACATGCTGTTGTTTAATAACCATGGCTTACATACAGAAAAATACAAACATACACATACAAAATGAATCTTTGTGATTCATGACCGAACGTGATGCAAAAGGCTAATAAAAATGCAAATGCCAATTGAGCGCCATGGTTTAGACATCACAAGATTCATCTAATACAACATAAACAACAATGAATAAATTATAAATAAATAAATACTCCCATCTTTACTAATAAGCGATACTACAGCCATCATCCATCTCCCACCTGCTTTATTATTTCGTCCCATCGCAGAGGGCTCGCTCACAGTTGTCTCGGCTTGTCGTTTATAATTTATCTGGTACTGGCGCGGTGCAAATCTGCCAAAGCATTATTCATTTGAGTGTTCATTAATTATGCAAATGAGTTGCAATTAACTAAACTCTTCATAAGACGCCATTTGCATGTTAATGAAGTGCACGGCTGTGGCGTTGTTTAATTGGCTAGACAGCGTGCATTAGGCGCGCAGTGTGAGCAGGAAAACGCACAGCGATGCCCCGGTAATGTACAAGCATTAAAAACCAGTTTGAACGAATGTGCTGTTCATCAAAATGCAAATGTCAGAGTTTTACAGGAAAACAGTCCTGACCTAAACTTCTTTGTGCATTGCATCATGGTGATAACATCATTAGACTGGAAGGTTATCCTGGATGACCTTTGAGTGAGTGCTTCGACTTTGTCCTGTGTTTTACCTCATCTTAATGACAAGGATGGATAAAACCTTTTACCTCCACCCTTCCACCCTGTACTTTGCACCCAGGCATACCTTTAGGCCACCCTCACACTGGTTGCACTATATGGCCAAAAGTATGTGGACAGCCACTCTAATTAGTGACCTCTGTTATTTTAGCCATACTCGCTATTAACAGGTTCTAATTATAATCCATTGAATATAGGCATGGCATCTCGATAGGTAAGCAGTTGCAGAACGGGTTGTAAACTTTGGTCACGTCCATAGGTTTCCATCTCACCAAACAGGCTTGTTCATCAGTATTTTGCCTTGCCTTGCTGAAATGATTTTCCAACTTTGATACAGAACATGTAAGTATAAATACTTTTTTTTACTGTACTAAAGGGTGGCTCAGTGGGTAGCACCGCTGCCTCACAACAAGAGGGTCCTGGGTTCAATTCCAGGGCGGAGCAGACTTCCTCCAGACGGTCCTTTCTTTATGGAGTCTGCATGCCCTCCCTGGGTCTGCGTGGGTTTACTCCGGGTGCTCGGGTTTCCCCCCACAGCGCACACACAATTGACTTGTGTGTGTATATTTATGACTAGCCTTTAAATGAACTTGTGTATGGACCTTGTGTGTGTCGCTGAGATGGCAGCTGATGCAGTTAGCAATGTTAAAGAAGCCAAATAAACAAATAAAACAAACAAACTTTAATAAAAGGAAGGAGAGCAGCCAAGAAACCACTTTTTAAGAAAAGGAACAAGGTTAATTGGCAATGTTATGCTAAAGCTCACAAAGATTAAAATGATCAATGGAAAAGAACATTAGAAAGCCACAATTCCAAGTTTGAAATGATTGGGAGCAATCGTCAACAACATGTTTCATAGGTTCATTATAAACTTGCTAAAACGACAAATCTAATGTTGGACTTTTACACAGCACTGTATATCTATTCGGATACATTGACTTTCAAAAAAGTCATAATCCAATATCAAAGAGCACACAAAGGTAAGCGATACTTGTTACTGCTTTCCTAACACTGTTAGTCACGCAGGAAAATGTACTGTGAAATTTACAGAACCACAAAGTTGCCAAATTACCATCAAATATTCATAGTAGAATTGTGAACATTATAGTCAAACTGTGAAAGTTCACATTAAGACAGTCAAGCAATTTCCAGGTTTACTATGAAATCTCACAGTACGTTTTCCTTGGACAGGTACTAACAGTTACCGAATAATTTCCAGCAAACCATGGTAACCACTAGCTAATATGTTTTACTTATCACGTTACAGTTACAGTAAAAATTTGAATACAATTATTGATTACTGATGAGATGCCCTGGGGTTTCTTACCTAAGCAGCGAAGCTTTGGTAAATTTGCTACAGTGGATAGTAAACTTAGATGATACAAGGTCATGTTGTTACTGGGTAATCTGTACACTTGTATAGTCTTGTTTTGTGATGAAAAGGTGGAAATAGTGCAGGTGCACAAGGGAAAAAGTCAGTCACACTGGGGATGCACCTCTGTAAATGACAGCCCTCATCTCGCAAAAGGCCATACTGTATATCTGCCTTGACAACAAGTGTTCTTCTAAGTCACTCATGCATAGCCCCTGTTTAAGTCCAGAGGTCCAAATAATAGGCCAATGTTCTGCCGCTTGAGAGACCAAGAAGAGACCAGTGCAAGGACATGGGCCTGAACAAAGCCCAGTAGAACAGGAAATTAAGTAGGCAGAGAGACCTTGGGTCTGAAGCATAAAAGACAAGAGTTATTGGCCCACCTCAGTTGGGCCCCCTAGGTTACAAGACCCAGTAGTGGCTCCCATTTCTCTTGATCATCTTTGAGTTGTTTCTACACCCTGATTGAGTCCACTTGTGGTACAATCAGATAACTGGACATAATTTAGACAGACATGCACCTGTCTGTGTGAGGTCTCATAACTAACAATACATATCAGAAAAAAAACAAGCTATGAAAAAGAACAAACTTCCTGTAGAGCTCAAGGACAGGATTGCATAGAGGCACTGGAGATGGTTACAAAAAAAGACACAGTCCTGTGTCTGAGCACTAAATGCAATTCTTTCCTCCTCATGGCTCGGAATGTAGTTTTTCATTTTTAATAAATTAGCAAAATATTACATTTCCGTTTTCATTTTCTCATTATGGGGTATTGAGAGCAGATTAATGAGGGTAAACCTGTTTTTTTTTTTTATTTTAGCACAAGGCCTCAGCCTAACAAAACATGAACAAAGTGAAAGGTTCTGAAGACTTTTCGAATGCGTCGTACAAACTGAATGTGTTTGTGATTTTGATTTGGTCACTCCGCCTTTCATGATAAGCCTGGAATGCTTTAGGCGATGCTCATTGCTTTTGTGTGGTCAGTTTACACCAGCTGGTCCTGATGGACACTTTGTCCTTTTTTGCATTTGCAGTACTTTGATTGTACTGTTTGAAAGTTGCCATTACCAGACATTTTTTAGACAACTAGACAACAATGATTTTAAAATAATATGGCATGGTACGTGCCCTAGAATTGAAGGACAAGCTAAAGGTAAAGAAAATCTCCTGTATATTGAACTAATAATTGATGATTGATTAATTTAAAGGAAGAATTTTAATTATTATAGTGTATAATGTTGTTTTAAACTGTAACATATGGTCATTTGTTAAGCACCAAGTGGTGTGTGACAGGGTTCATTTACCATCGAGGAGAGAAAATCAAGGTTAACAATCATAAATATAATCAGTACCTCTCCAGCACAAAGCTCCAGACATAATTTTGGCCCACGATGACTAATATGTTAGTACGAAATTATGTCGCAATATGCTGTGACATTGTAGCTGTGCTTGACCTTCATTGGCCAGAAATGGTAATGTGCTATCTATGAAGCGTAACTCTATTTACTGATAAGGCCAGAATGCTTTTCTCTGTGCTCTTTAGTAGCCAATTTGGTGCAGCTGGACCTAATGTGAACTTTGTCCTTTTTCCACAGATGACAAGAACAAACTGTTTTACTGATGAAGGCCAGAGCATCAAGTATATCTGCATTTTATTTCTTTTCCGCTGCTGTCTGGGAAGAATTCAACTCAAAGATGCAAAGTCATTTCCAGTGTTTTATTGGATCCCAGCAAACAACAGCGAACAGTAAAAAGACAAGTCTTGAACCTGATTCCCTGGACCTGTGCGTTACTAACACTTTATGCTGTGTCAGCACACCACGATTGTATTTTAGCCATCTCTTTGTTCCTAGTGCAGAACATGTGCATTTCAGCTGTATTCTGAATTTGAATTGCTTCATTTCATTCACCAATTCAGCTCTGTTTCAAATTACGCACTGGACTAACCCTCCCTGAGGGGCAGATGATACAGCGTTAGTCACGAATTGCAAGATTCTATATTAGGCAACAAACGTCTACGCTTTAAGCCAATCACTGTGTAAAGTTACTACATATTTCAAAGCTTAATGTCTCCAAATGTCCTTGTTTTAGGAAGGGATAAAACTTGCACAGGATCAGGTCATTAGTGTGTCTTGGGAGTCCCCTCTCCCCTCACAGATGGGGTCAGTCCCTTGACTTTCGAATGCCTTCTGATTACAAGCAATCTAAGCTTTTTCTCCCTTAATGCAGAAAATTCATTCTGAATGTCCTCTTCACATGCTTTGGGTCCGACATAGGAACTGAGACACATGATAAAGTATACCTAAATTTTACACACTGACACAGTTCACTACGACATTAAGGAACTTCTGCACATGGGTACTATTTGGATGCTTTCCCTTGTTACCTCAACATTGGACAATTGTAAAAAAAAATTGTACAAATTGTAACTCACTTATTGTAGTGCTGCTCATTTGAACCAACAGTCTCCTGCAACTCATTCAAAATACAGATGCACACCTTGTTTTCAGTGTTTCCAGTTTCATGTCAGCCCACAGCTGTTTTCCCTCTACTAGCTATTTGTAACAACAAACCCCACCCCCAACCTATTTCTATCTATGTCACTCTTATCAGAGTGTAAGCTACTTCTATTCTGTACTTCTATACTTCTATTCTTGTGAGGAATTCGATATATGAATATGAGGCAAAGCCCCGTCCATTACAAGGACAACATGGTCAGTCCAAAAATCTCTGATGCCACAATACTATGCTGACATCCATGAAAGTAAGTAAGGCGACTTTTCTGTATGGAATATTGGTCCACCAGATCCCTGCACCTGAATATCCAGTTTAGAACAGATTTTCTGAAATAGTCCCATTTAAATAATAGGGTTCAACTGTACCTTGATGTCATGAAGTCAAACACATTGCTTGACTGAACCCACTACCCATCAAGACTCATAAGCATCAGAGCTCTCTCTGTACTGGCAACCAGATGGTGGAATGAACTTCCTGTGGCTGTTTAAATGTCCAAATTACTCATTGTCCTCTACCTCTAAAAGAGAATTAGTAATATACTACTCTCAAAATTCAAAACTCAAAATTAAGGGAAACTTCAAGATGAAGTAACCCAATATGAAAAATACCCTAATTTTTGGTGAGCAGTGTATATGAAGGCATAAATCCTTTCAAAATTTTTCAAAATCAGAGGCCACATAGGGGGTTCATGCAAACACGAGGGGACATATGTCTGAACCTTTGGTTTCAGTATGTGGTAATACAGTGATTCAGTGAGTCAGATTCACAATAGCCGTTTATATATACTTAATGCAAATAAGTCCCCACTGGTCTTAAATGGTTGATGTTTATAGCCAACTGAAAGCAAATGAGGGATTGAGTCATGTGGATCACTTTCAGGCTGAGTAGTTAGCATTAGCAGTTAGTGCTCCAATAGAATTCAGTAAATGTTATGCTTTTATTTTTCACTTTAAATATATTACTGGCCAAGTGTTTTAAACAGTAAGGTTGAATCTGCTATGGTACACTATAGATTATATGAAACACGTAACTTATGATATAATATGATATATCCCTGCTGCTCCTGTACAATACAACTTCATAGACAGTCAGAGTTGGATGGAAACAACGCTTGGTTTGTGAGAAACACTGGCTGTTTGTTGAGGAAGGCCACAAGAAGGTTGTTGACACATTTCTAACTGGGGCTGCACTCACAGTCATACGAGTCTAAGTTGAGTGAACTCCAAATGACAGCATTTGCACTCTCAGTACAGGTCAGACATCCTGAGCTGTATATTTATCTGTGCAGTTTGTGTACTCATCAAGGAAACACACTAATGCAGCTGCGTTATCATCTAACACTTGCCGCATTGCATGCCTCTCAGCTCAATAAACAGATTTCTCGGATGTTTACTAAATGAACAGGCAAGTACTAAACTTACTTTCTTTATTTTGCTACATTACAACCCCCCTCATGAGTAGTTTGGACCACTCCTTTTTCAATAATCTCCCTGACATATTTCAGGATTCAGGTATGGCCAAATGAGTCCTTAAGCAGGCAAAAATGACAAGATTGTAATAGTGTGTCTGCTTAAGGGTGCCTTCCAAATGCTGTAAATGTGAATGTAAATGCACTGTATTTATGGGGGTTTGAATAATATTTCAGAGGTTTCTTGATTCTCTTGTATTTCCACAAATTGGAAATCTGATTAAGTGAACTATATCCAGAGCAAATGTATCTAATAGGTAGTATAATTACCTCTGAGTTATTTTATTGGAATGTCTTCAACCTGCAGTGGTGGCACAAATTCTGAGCGCACTGGTTAAAATGCTTGTTTGTATATCTGTGGAAAAGATCTTGTACTACAGCAGGATATTGACCCAAAATTCAGCTCAAAGCTATAAAGCAGCTATTTCAAAATCAAAGAAAAGAATTGTCATGGACTTTCCTCCATAGTCACTCAACTTCAACAGAGTATCTGAAAACAGAGAAAGCCAAACATTAAGAAACATCAAAAGATACGTGACATCATGATGGTAAGAGCATTGACCATCACATTTTTTACAACTTTGTGAAATCAGTCCATTGAGTGCACACTGTCATATTATCTGATATAATCTATCTATCTATCTATCTATCTATCTATCTATCTATCTATCTATCTATCTATCTATCTATCTATCTATCTATCTAACCCCATGAATGTCTTATCTGTCTGTCTGTCAGAATGTGTTTTCAGTGACGTGAGGTGTGTTAATGTGCACAGACATCTGCTAACCAGCTTCTTTTCTAATTCATTAACTAGCAGTGCTGCACTGGCTGGATGAGCTTCATATGTGTATGTGTTTGTGTGTGTTTTGGGGTGAGGTGGGGGTGGCTCAAGCAGTACATTTGAGACAGAGAGAGAGAGAGAGAGAGAGAGAGAGAGAGAGAGAGAGAGAGAGAGAGAGAGAAAGAGAGAGAGAGATGTTTTATTGCTCTAAAAGGCCACACAAATAGAGTCCATTGTGTACACAGGGTTACAAGAAGCAGGACTATATTGTAAAAATGTAATTTGTAACAATGGAGAACACTTAAATATATTTATTTATTAATTTTACATAAGTACAAGTCAGTCTATTTTGATTTTCATTAGTAGTTTTATTTTAAAAAGGGTCATAGATACTAATAGCAAAGTCCCAAAATTGTATACAAATGTAAATAGAAATGCCTGCCAGTCTTCTGATGAATTAGTGTACCATCCCTTCCCCCAAAGACCTTGATTGTGTGGAGTGTGGACCAAAAAGAAAAACAGATTTTGTTTTTATACAAAATAATATACTGAAAGCTTAGTATTAAATCTTATGTAAGTTTGTAAGTATGTAAATTAGTTATAGCTTGGATATTTTATAATATACTAAATCTCATATCAATGTCTGTCCACAAGGATAGAGAAATCTGTGATTTTGACCTTTTTATGGGCAATCCCTACCCCCTTTATATGAACCACTTTTTTTTAGAAACTGCAAATGTCTTTTGAATAACCAAAAGTGTGAGAAGATTTGATTTAGGTTACTGGTGTTAAGATTAAGGTTAGGGATATGTGTAGCATGAATTAGCTACATTAATCATTATGTCAATGGGCAGTCCTAACAACAATAGCATGCAGGATTGTGTGTGTGTGTGTGGCAAAACCTACAGGAGCTCATGCCGAACTAATGAGGTGTAATGTTACTCTCAGTAAATAAGAGCATCAACATCAGGCAGGAGGAGAAAACAAGCACACACACACACACAGCCAGCATGACTGAGCAGCAGAAATGTGACTTGATGGTGCACACTGAGGGATGAAATGGACAATGAAGTTTCCATATGTTGCTTTTACACACTAATTAGAGTCTCAGCCTCCCTTCCTCTCCGTCTTGCCCTCCCTTCCATTTTCTCTCTCTCTCGCTCTCTCTTTCTCTCTCTCTCTCTCTCTCTCACATGCGTACACAAGTTGACTTTAAGCACCTTTCTATCATAGATGAGTGCACACAAAGTGCATTCATGGGTGTGTGTGTATGCGTATCCGTGAAATATTGCCATATTTGTCCAATATAATTTGAATATTCCTGCCATATGCCATGCAACGCCATTATCCTACATCCTAGTCTGATGTCAAGCTAAATTTTTAGAGTTTGACTACCACTGCTGGATAAATCAAGAATATTATTAATTAAATCCAATCCAAGTTCCCTTAAATTCAGCTTAAATGTGACCAGTGGTTAAACAAAATTTGTATCTCACATCACATAATTTTTTACATAAGTAAATCAAAGTGAGAGCATTGGTAATAGATTAATTTTACTTAATCGTTGTGTAATGAGGAAATTGGTATATCTTTGAGT
>JAUZST010011922.1:0-11681 GCA_034779995.1 Parotocinclus haroldoi
TGTGTGTGTGTGTGTGTGTGTGTGTGTGTGTGTGTGTGTGTGTGTGTGTGTGTGTGTGTGAGTGTGTGTGTGTGTTTTACGCTGAAGGGAAATAAAGCGTTGGAGTTGGTTTTATTTTGGTACCAGGGAAATGTCATATGGAAATCTGGTTTAAGGTTTGGCAGTGTGACAGTACTGCATTGGCACTGAAGAATTGTATAAACAAAATGCATGTCTAATAATATCATGACAGTCTTCAGTATAACCTAAGGCAGAAGTTTGTGTACTGCTTACCAAATCACAAAAACTTTACCCAACCTTTGAGCAGAACATCTTCTGCAATTTATATAATTTCTGCAAATTATACTACATACATTTTATAGCACACTGTACGTAATTACAGAGATACTTGCAAGTTTGAGAACCTTATATAATTTTTTTGAAAACCCATTTTTAGAATATGACCTAAAGTCCTAAAAGTACACTCCAAATAAACAAATGGCCCATCACGTAGTTGTAGAATATATAGCATTTTATATGTTCTTAGCAGCAAAAATGATCAGGAAATTTAGCAAGAATTAAAGAAAACAGTTAGAATAACATTGTATGGGGTAGCCATAACTTAATTGTTTCAGTCTTGTATGTAAACTTGTTGATACCTTTGTTTTCTTTTACAGAAACAAAGTTCCCCTGATGGGCAATTTAGTGGTAATGGCTTCAAAGAGTAGTTGAAAAATCTTTCCCAGTTAGCTTAATTTTGAGAAAAATATTCCTTATAGAGTTCAGATCTGGACTTTGACCAGGTCAAGACCTAAGCCATTAGAATTATTATTCTTTAGCCATGGGGTGATTGTGTTACCCATGTTCTCTTTGGATTCAGTTTATGTATAATGAACCTATAAATGATGATGTTTTCCTTGGGAATTTGCTGGTGTAATTTCAGAATTCATAGTTCCAAAAATCATAGCAATTGGTAATGTTCCAGATGCAGCAAGACAAGCCAAAACCATGGTTCTGCAAACTTACATGTTTCATAGATAAGGTTCTTATGCTGGAATCCAGTTTTTTACACTTCTTTTGCTGTTCTTTAGTGTTCACCAGGTGGGCTCATGAACGTTAACATCAGACAATGCTTGAGTGCTTTAGTTGCTTAGAAGTTCCAGCGGGTTCCTTTGTGACCTCTTGGAGTATTACACACATTGCTCTTGGTTTGTTGATCACTCCTGGGGTCGACTTGGGGTTAAATTCCTGTTCTTTATCTACAAAAATGTGCCCACTCACTATTCAGTTCCATCCCATTGACTGTAAACACTTGACTCTAGACTTAAACCAGCTCATTTATCTAGACTATCACACATTTTTGCTCCTAACATATTTTCAACATCTTGTTGTGTCTGTCACTGATCTGATTATAAGCAACTTTACTCATACGCCTGGTTTATGCTGGCTTATGAACAGACTTCAAAAGCCTTTAGGTGGTTGGATAAGCATTTATGATAGTTGGAAATGAGAATGTACTGCTCACAAAAATGCGGAGATATTTTTCAAATGAAATATCCCCTAATTAAATATCCCCTAATTTTTGGGTGCAGTGTATTCAGTGTAGCAGGAATGACTGACTTCATTGCCCACCTCCTGAAGGGCATATCAACAGGTATATATCAACTGGGAGCTTTAAGTATCCTGCTATACTGAAATTAGTTAACAGCACTGATAAAATTCTTATTATGAAAGGATTAAGTAGTATGGCAAGATAGTACCTAACCATTGGTGCTACCATTGACATACAATTTAGTCCTAAATGTGTAGTTAGGAATGCCACCTCAGGCTTGAGGAAAGGCTGCCAGTCAGTGTTAAATGCTAAACATTACATTATGTTAAACATCAACAAATTTCAAGCGTCACTACTTTCAGTTAAGAAAGGTTAACTGAAAGATGTTAATTATCTTCTGAGTACCAGAGCAGTACTGGTAAGTTGATACATATAAAAAAACTACAAAACATTTTTTACAATGCACATTCTCTACTGACTTCGGAAGCAAATTTGACAGTGCAAGAACCAGGCTTAAACGTATCTGATTCATATTGCAACATGTTTTATTGCCACTTCCCTTCATAATTCACCTGGTGAGGAAAATATATTACAGTACATAACATTAAGGAGATATTACTAGGGTCACCTATCGTCCTGGATTATGTGTGCATTATGAAGATAATATTTTTGACCGATAGCGTGCACCCGGTTTTATAAAATAGACTCATATTGTTAATTGCTATTCAGCCATGCAAAGCAGTTATTAAAAATAATAATTTTGAAACAAGATGCTACTCATATGATCTCTACTGTACATTTGCGCAGAATGTGAACCTATAGTGAATGTGAGTTAGTGGCCATTGATCTTCGATACAAAAAGTTTCTGAATAGCCGCTCATGATGTACTGTTTTTGTTAGAGATTGGATCATAAAAGTTCTTTTGGAGGACCTAGCAACTACAACACTAGTAAAGTTCACTGTGGGAGGAGGGCTGTAGATTAGTGGGTTCCTCCATACAACCTGTGGACACCAACCACATTTTTCACCAGCAGTCAGCGAACATCTCTAGCAAGAATGAATTCGCACAAAGGAACAGACTTTGTTTGACTACGCATCCATCTGTCATCTTGTAGCTGAGCTTCAAATGGCCATGCTTCATATGGCTTATATCATAGCTTCTGATCACATGGTGTCATTAATTTGCTATATTGCTCACTCCTACATGTATGTGTTACTTTACCTTTCTACACCAAAGCAGGTGATGCCTTTCTATACAGTAAATGTAAATGTAAATTAATCAGAACTACACTGCTCACAAATATTTGGGGATATTTAATCAATGGAGCTTTCATTTCGAAGTATCCCCTAATTTTTGTCAGCAGTATGTTTAACATGTACATGTACTTTAGTAACAAATTCTATGGTGGTCTCCTCGGATGAAGGTACACCTGAGAATACAGAGATTTCTGAATGTTCATCTTTAAAAGTGATATAATTATATCTTTATAACACAATAACTTTAAACACAATTTGCTGTATTGCCCTCTTCATTACAGTGCTCCTGTTTCTAATGGGTAACTGTTGCCATCCATTCTGCAGGTATATAACAGAGTTTGTAAACCTAGGCAATGTGTCAGCTCTACGCACATTCAGGGTGCTGAGGGCTTTGAAAACTGTTGCTGTGATCCCAGGTAAGAGTCCAGCAGGCCCTGGGGCCATCAGAGGGTGCCGCTCGCTGTCTCTTTTCCTGCGTTCCTCTGTTCTTACTTCCTCCCTTCATTTTTTTCCTTCATTGAACAGGCTGTTTGTGATGTCTTCCTCCTAGTTCAGTGGTGGTGCTGGTGGTAGTGTTGTGTCGTGTGTGGTGTCGTGTGTGGTGTCGTGTTGTGTCATCGTGTTTGTTCTGTGTGTGATCCTCCCTTGTTACAGATATATAACAGAATTTGTGGACCTGGGGAATGTGTCAGCCCTGAGAACCTTCAGGGTTCTACGAGCTCTCAAAACTATTTCTGTCATACCAGGTGAGAAAGCGTTTAAACACGAAGGCTGATCTGTTTCTCACGCTGATGCAAATGATTAATATCGACAAGTTTGATTTTTGTCATTCTTCTCGTTTTTTTGTATTGATCTTTTTTGTACTTAGAATTTTGAACCAAAGGATGCTGGAGAAATTATACATTTGTTATTATTTTAATTTATTTTTACCAAAACAATCAAAAATGGTAGCAATACATTTTTGATAGGCTTTGCAGTCTGCTGTCAAACCACTATGACCAGATATAGAAGGCTAAAAGGCTAACAGACATACACTTTTTGAAAATCAGTTGCTTCCACTTTGGTTACTACTCGTAGGACAATAATTATACGGAAAATTTGTACTTATAAAACATATACAGTCATGGCCAAATGTTTAGAGAATGGCACAAATTTTGGTTTTCACAAAAACCTCAATCCTTATGTCAGATGTCCACATGGTATAATGAAGTACAACTATAAGCATTATATACATTTTTAAACATTTTATTGACAAATACATCCAGTTTAAGCAAAGTCTTAACATATGTTGACCTTTCTTCTTTTGAATTCTGCAATTCACCTTGGCATGCTAGATATATAGATATATATATAGATGTTTTTTGTTAAAGACGACTGGCTTCTTTACTGCCCTCTATGACACGATGCCATCCTCCAAATGCCTTCGTCTCACTATGTGTTTAGATGCACTCACACCTGCCCTCTGCCATTCCTGAGCAAACTGTAGCTGCATCCTACTTTGTGGGGAATTACTTTGCAATTAATTGCAATTTATGTGATCACTCTTTACAATCTATCATAAATATTGCCACCATAAAAAACTGATGCAGCAAACTTTGTAAAAACCAAAATTTGTGCCATTCTGAAAACTTTTGGCCATGACTGTTTAACTCTATTTTATAAGTACATACATTTGCTTTTCATTTAGTTTCTGTAAAAAGTTATTTATTTTTCAATTAATCATTGAACAGTTCTTTGTTAATTGGCTGTGTTGTTCCAAATGCTGATGTCTGAAAACTTGTCCCCTCAAACAGACAAAATATTTTCAAACAATAAAATTTGGTTCTTTATAGAAAAAGTTAATATAAGTTTGATGAATGAATTAGACAATTAGGTAAAGCAAATTAGTAAATTAATAACAGCATAGGTTAACTAAGAGATTTCTTCTAAAATTCTTCTTTATATTTGTCTGAATCTAACCATCAGCTAACAGGAAGCATTACAGCTACTAAGGAAGCTTTATTACTGCTAATGCAATTGTTCCATACAGTTTCAATCCTGGACTCTAAATGATTAATGAGTATGTTCATAAAAAGTACAATTATTTTGTGTAATTTTCATTTGTGGTTCTTTTTGTGATGAGTTCCGCTTCAGAAAACAAAGCAATAACAGCAACAACAAACCCCCCCCCCAAACACTACACAGAACTCAGAAATATAAAATAAAAACATAATAGCATTTTTGTGCGTTTTCTGATGTTGTACTATCATGACTTTGGTAGTTATTATATCTGGTCTTGATTCTAGCAGTCACTGATGTTGTCTGATAATGTTGTTTGCTCACCAAGACTGCCAAGCCTAGTTGAACACATTGCTGCATGATGCTTTTGGAGACACATGCTTTTAATTTGTCTTTGTTTTATACTTTTTCATAACTGGCTTTTCTCAGATTTTTGCATCCTTGTGTTTTTAGCTGTTGGAACACCGTATTTTTAAACTCTGAGTAGACTGAAAAGACAAGCGTCTGAATATAATAATGACAGGATTTAATGTATAGGTGTATGTGAGTGAGAGAGTTAGTAGACCAAATACAGCGAAAGTTCTTTTCGCCCAAAGTATCCAATTGTGGATAGCAATGCTGTAGGTCTTATGAGAGACTGAAAGTGGTCATTTTGACACTGGAGCTCTTCATTTATCTGATATCGCTAAAATAGCAGGATATGTGCTGGTAAACAATCAGGTTTAATGTTTTTGAATATGAATAATCGGTTCTAATGGTGTCACCATGATGATGAGGTGATGATGATGTTGCTGCCTTCAGCCTTGGCGTTTAAATGACCTGCATGCAAACACCTCCTCCCTTTGCCTGTCCTCCTCTCCTCTTCCTTCTTCTGTCTTGGCTTTCTGCTTTCTGTGAGTGGCCTTACATTATCTTTAATACATGTTAAATATTAAATGTATTTTATGTGCGTGTTTATGTACATGTAATATTGTATTCTATATTTGTCTCCTCCGGGTCTCCACATGCATTATATCTATATCTATTTATATATACATTGGGGCAATTAATATTTCTTTTAAACATTGGTGTCCTCCTGCATCTCCGGCCGTATTCAGACACCATATTTAATATATAGACATAGACCTGGGACATATTTAGATGAAGTGCCAGCCTATGACATCATAATGGAGAGAGAAATACCTTAGTATACCTTAGTATATGCACAAGGGAAATTATTCCTATCAGGGTTTTTCACATAACGCTTTCCATACTTGTGACTTCACAAAGTCACTTATGTTCATAAATTGCAGATTGTCATATTCAGGTTACACAATAAAGAAAACCATACAAATGTAGACACAGTTTTTAAATTCCTGTTGTATACCAATTTGTTTGTATCCTACCATCACAGATTCTCAGTCCGGCAAATAGTTAAAATATACCTGAGATCCACAAACAGTTATTTGATGTTTAAAACGACCAAGTTCATTTAGATGAATATGTAACATTCAGGTTTGGGAAATCACCTGTGTGTGAAACTGCAGACATAAGCTTCTGCACTGGCACTGAAAAATTGCATGTCATTACCAGAGAGGCTGCCTTAATTCTGCTAAGCTTTATGCTAGTTGCCAGTAAAATAGTCTTTAGTATTTATGTGAAGTTATTGGAAATGCAGACAAAATAATTTGACCTTTGAGTGCAAGTACACATGTAATATAATGCTCACAAAATTTAGGAAATACTTGAAAATTAAATATCATACCTCGAAGGCAGTCCAAGCAGTGCTTATGTCCAGAGATGCAGTATGTTGTCAGTCTGAAAATGGGAGTAAATTCTGTATTAATGCATCACTACACGTAATATCCCTAAACACATGTAACACATGAAAAGTCCATACAAATGATCATATATATATTATTATACTATATTTATCCAGTCAGTGTTTTAAAGCATTATTATTTTTAATCTACGTTAATGATAATTAATGTGTCCTGATGTGGTACAGACCACCAATAAAATATATAATCAGATCCATAAAATGGAGCTCATTCTATTACATTAACTTCCTATTTGTAGGCCTACGTTAAGATCTGACCAATATGTTTTTCTGAATGAATACTCCCTATCTTAATTTAGGATAATAATTATCTTCCACTTAATCCACACCAAGATGCAGGCTAGCTGGTGTCCCAACCCCACTCCGGGGTAAATCTGGGTGGAAGGGCAGTAACAACCCTAAATGGGGTGCTAATCCATCGTAGGGCACGCATACTAAGGGCCACTTTAGAGACACCAATTAACCTAACACGCATGTCTTTCATCTGTGGGAGGAAACCGGAGTATAGGAAACAGAGACTAAACAGAAAAAGGACCCAGGCCACCTCCATCCTGGGATTGAATCTGGGACCTTCTTGCTGTGAGGCAGCAGTGCTACCCACTGAGCCAGCGTGCTCCCCTCAAATATTAGGGAATATTTCAGAATGAAATATAGCCTAATGAAATGTCCCCTAATGTTTGTGAGCAGTGTATTTAATTGGGCATGACATTCATACCATTGTTATGCTAATCGCCTTCAATTGATCACCTTGACCGACCAGTCTTTTAGACTTGTGTACATCACTGGTCACACCACTGCACCACTATGGTGTTTTAGCCATTATTTATGCCAATTTAGAGTGACCAAATGACCAAACACACATGTGTTTGAACTGTGGGAGGAAACTGCAGTACCTGGAATAAACCCACTCAGATATGGGGAGGACGTGCAGACTCTACACAGGAAGGACGCAGGCCACTCCACCCTGGGCTTTAACCCGGGATCTTCTTGCTGTGAGGCTGCCTGTTATGCTAATACAAATTTGATGTTGATAAACCTGCATTGAGCAAGTAGCAACCCATAAATAGAAAAACAAAACAGAAAGGCAGTGAACTTTGAAACTGAAGCCAGACGTGTTCATAACATTGTTGTGCAACATATTTTATAAGAAAATTTTGTTCAGCATCAATGCTCAAAAATGTGATGTTTCATTGGCCTCTCCAGTGCTGGTCATAACTGTTTGGCTAACTGTAATGGCCAGAGAGAGCTGGGAGTTCTTGATCAGCGATGTAATTTTTTCAAACACAACATATCTTTTGAATCTATTTTCCTACTTTGAGCCATTTTGTTAATTTTCTGTCTGTAGTCATCGTTTTATGATGAATAAAGGTAATGCCACCACAATCTTAAATTCTAAGTTGCTATTGAAGAAGGACATTATAAATCAAGACAACACTGGGTTTGTCCTAAAACTGGACCATATTTCCAGTTTGTTTAGAAAGATTACATTTTTCTGTAATACTAATATCTTATCTGAATTTAGAAAGATTAAGTTTTGAACTGTTATTCTGCTGTCCTAGCTTCAGTCTTAACTGAAATTATTATTATATCATTTAATATATAATAATAATAATAATATAATGTATATTATTATATAATATCTCAATAATTAAGGTACTAAGATTGCAGGCTGTGATAAATATCGAATTCTTAGTTCAATAGAGATACACTATCTGTTTGTATTTGAGGGGAGCTGGTTAAATGCTATGCTGAACTAAGCTGCCAAAAATTCTGGACGATCTGAAAGTTGTAGCTTCGTATTAATGCTACTAGGCAGGGCTAAAATGCAGTCAGTGAAACGAGCAGCTGGTTCAGCGGTTTCAAACATATGTACACTTAAAGCAAAAAAAAAAAAACAGTTTCAAGCATACAACCAAAGTAAATAAATCTGTTATCAACAGAAACATTATTTATATAAACAAGACATTTAATTTATACACAAAATACATTTTGAATCATCATGGGCATGTCTGTATGCGTTAATATAGAAGCAATATATTAATTCACGTAGTAATTAAGGTAGAACATCAATGATAGGCATTACTAAACCTTTACTTCTTCATCAGTTCATTTTGTTTGTGGCCAGTCAAGTAAAGTATTTCCAAATTATCCAAGCTTCCTCTCTTGTTTTAATATGTCAGGGTCACAAGGTCATATCTCAGCTTATTGCATATTGCTCATGACTCAAACAAGGTACATTAAATTGTGTAATTGTGTATGTGAGGCATTTTTTAAAATTACATATGAGATTGAGGGAACGGGATTCAGCTCATGAGGGGATGATTTTTGCACATTCCATGGTGCTGGACCTGATCTGTGAATTATTAGAGTGCAAGCAATTGGTTCTTATAGCCAACATGTTGAAATAGCCAGATGTAAAGACCTGATCAGCTTGTGTGGAGACTTCATGAGGAGGAACTGGGCTATTGTTTATTTTGTGAGAAACACTCATATAGTAGATTTACTAATAGGACAAATCCTTATTGTTTTTTGTATGCATAATGGGTGTGTGAGAGAGATAACAAGTTAGTCTAATCTACTTTACAGTCTCAACTTCAAGGGTTAATGAACCATGGGAACAATGTTCTGCAATTTTGTTTCCTACTCTTCAGAAATTTGAATATTATAAATACAGTTATTTAAGTGATATTACTAGAAAATGAAAAAAATGTTATAACTCCACTAAGTGGCTAAATACCATTCAAATTGTATACACTGGTCTGAATGTGTGTGTTTTAATCAAATGGTTTGTTAAATCTAGAAATGTAAAGTCTTTTGACACTTCTGCTGTTGTTGGCTCTCTTCTTGGTAACCTCTGTTATTGTATTTACAAACATGTGCAGTATAGAACAGGAAACTGAATCACAAAACATTTTTCAATTTAAATGATAAAGCAGTTATTTGAAATATCAATTGTACTCTAATGGAGGTTAAATTAATAACCAATGGTGGTGACCTAGCTGTTAAATGTTTATTGATTAATCATTTGTTGTGGTTTTAGAATGTACTTTTAAAATTGATATTTTCTGTGTACTTTACAACCCTATATCACAAAAAATGTTGGGAGAGCACAGAACGTGCAGCAAAATGCAGTGTTTCTTACATTTACTTTGATATTTGTTTTACGACAGACAGTGTAAACCCAAGATATGTTTTGTCTGGTCAGCTTTTGTTAATCAACTGTAACATTTGTTAATAAACATCCATCCATTTTAGTTTTTGGGGTTTGGTTGAAAAATATACTGAACAAATGCAACACTTTTGTTTTTGCTCCCATTTTTCATGAGGTGAACTCAAAGATCTATGACTTTTTCTATGTACACACAAGGCCTTTTTCTCTCAAATATTGCTCACATAGACTTTTGGACTTGTTGGCGATAACAGTCTGGATAGTCTTTTTTGCCTTTTGCCCACATTGTTCATTTCTTCCAATAAGGTTCTCTAACACAGGTTCGTTCCATCACAATATACTGTATGTTTTAAGTGTGTTTATTATTATGTAACTGTTACAGTGCTAGACAAAAGGTTTGTCAAAGTAATCTGTTGCCCATGTGGTTATATCAGCTATTGATGAATGATGGGAACTGGAGATCATGGGTCCTTAGTGTAGGCTCATGCCCTTAACTTTTTGCACTGAATTTGCTCCACATTAATTAAATGCTTGAATTATATTATGCACTGTGGAAGTTTGAAATAAAATAGTGAAATTGAAATGTTTTTAACATATATCAGCAAATTGAATTAAGCTGACCAGACATAACATGAAAAATATTGGGTTCATATTGTCTGCAGTGAAATAAAAGTCAATGTCATATTGTATTGCGTTGTGTACCTGTTTGTGTGTGTACCTGTGTTTATATGTTCTGTTGGTATGTGCAATGTAATTATGAAAACTTAAGTTTATGGATAATTGAAACATAGCCAGTTAAAAGCAAACAGGTGTGTGCTAATCAAGTACAACACCACGATATACGTGTTTGTGTGCTTGTCATCTATTCTCAGGACTGAAGACCATTGTGGGGGCTTTGATCCAATCAGTGAAGAAGCTGTCTGATGTGATGATTCTGACTGTCTTTTGTCTAAGTGTTTTTGCCCTGATTGGCCTTCAGCTCTTTATGGGCAATCTCCGGCAAAAATGTGTGATCTGGCCAATAAGCAACTTCACAGTCACATATTTGTCCAATGGGAGCAGGGGCTTTGACTTTAACGAATACATCATGAATGAGAGTAAGTATATTTGACAGAAGGTAGTATAGATATAATTCTTTCTCCCATCAACAATAAAAAGAAATACATTTGAATTAATTGATTAATTGGTTTAATATGTATATTTACTCAATAGGGGAGGTTCACAGGGGACACAATATACTCGACTATCATGGATTTCATGGATTTTGAATCCTCCGGCAAAGCTGCCACTGTTGGGTGCTTGAGCAATGTCCTTTAACCCTTAACTGTTCAGCTCGACTGTAAATGGTTTTTGACAATGGTGCCAAAAACATTTTTTACATTTTTTTATAGTTGCTTTCTTGACAAAATAAATGTCACATTTTCAGTACTTTTTTCAGCATTTTATTTCAACTCTGTCCTGATCACGGTTGTAAAGGGCACAGGTGTTAGTGTGCCCTGGAAGAGGCACCATCTCAGGGACACCAGGTGTCACTGTTGCAGTGCTATTGCTATGTTCCCTTGACCAATCTCAGAGATATCAATCATGTCATGCGTGGGCATCTGACAAAAAAAAACTTATTGTTTCAGCATATTTAACATGATTTCAATAGTTTAAAATTAAATATTTGGGGAAAGTAATGTTGAAGGTGTTAAGTTGTGCTCAGAAAATGTATTTTTCTTTTACTTTTTAGCTAACTTCTACTTCCTGCCAGATATGTTAGATGCGTTGCTTTGTGGAAACAGCTCTGATTCTGGGTGAGACACACACACATACACACAAACACGCATGCACACACGCACGCACGCACGCACACACACACACACACACACACACACACACACACACACACACACACACACACACAC
>JAUZST010011923.1:0-11681 GCA_034779995.1 Parotocinclus haroldoi
TATATGTGTGTGCGCGCGCGTGTATCTATCTATCTATATATATATATATATATATATATATATATCTCCAAAAAGCAGCATGTCCCTTAATCTCCCACACACAACCCAATGGCACACAACCCCACTTCTGTCACTTTCCCATAAATATCCAAAGGTGCGGTTTGAATGATGTAGTGCTGCAATAATAGTAGTCCTTCTGTAAGGCACTTCCATTTCCATAGTGGAACTGTAGATCTCATACACTGAGACCACTGGGCTCTTGGTTACCTGTCCGACAAAGGCCCTTTGTCCCCAGTTTTGCCCGGTCGCCATATATAATAAGGCTGTCTACATTTTCATATTTCTACCATTTGGGAAAGACAATTCTCTAGATCTTACAGCTCTGTGACATTCACTATCAACTGGGAGACCTTGTATAGTATAGACATGTGTGTGCCATCAATAACTATATCCACTCAATTAAATTAGCCACATATTGACTCTCAACAAATGTAGTTACGAGGTATTTATGGTTCAACAGTATTTATCTGTGAGGAGGTGTTTATACTGTACTCTATACTGTAGGGTAAAACAAAGAATATTATAAAAAATAATATTATATTGGCTCTCACAAGACAACAATAGGCCCAACTTCGAACAGTTTGAGTTTACTTTTAATCTCTTCAATAACTTGGTGTGCATGTACCTGGTTTGATGGCAGCCAGGACTGCACGGGATGACTTCAGCACAGCCTCATAAATGGCCTTCTGGTCAGGAGTGAATTTGCCGTTGGCTGGGTAGGAGCAGGTAATGTCGGAGGAGTAGCAATAATATTCTCCACCCATATCAAACAGACTGAGAGAGGATCAAGCATTAGAGGTAGCTAACCATTGAAAGTTGTGTTTTGTCTCCTAATCCTATACGCTAATTTAAAGTGGAAAGTAACCAGAAGCAACGCGAGTAGTTGTGCACTGACATGAGGAAAAAGTGATAGATCCTACTGTATCCTCTCTTCTTGTCAATTGGAAAAATGCACAGACAGCCGCACAGAACCATGCTTATTAACACATTCCTATAAACCTGAACTGTAACAGATCTGCAATGTTTCTCTCTTAGACTGAGCTATTACACAAAGGTAACCATAAAATGCAGGAAAAATTGTTTTTTTTGTGTTTTCTGTACATTTAAATGTACATATGACTTAAATGTTTATTTGTAATTCTCACTCACCACATGTCTCCATCTTTGATGGTTTTGTCATTGGGAGCACCAGCATGGCCATAGTGTAAAATGGATGAGTTGGTCCCACTGTGGAGATTAGAGTGAAAATAAATAAATACATTAAAAGCAACGTCTGATTAGTAAAACAGAAAAAACAGCAACACAACGGAATACAATCTCAACAAGCTTGACAATATACACCCATGATTTAAAATATTCTCAAAATAAATGGTAATTCAAAAAGTGACTGTCTGATCATTAAACATTTTGCACACTTGCACTACTTGAAACAAAATGCTTCCCTCCTTGTACAACTTCTCTTTTGCCAAAATGTCGGCTCAGTACCAATTCAGGTTTTGGCATGTTTCACATGTAGGTGATTACTAACCCCTCTTATTAAGTGTGAATGGGTGAGTCTAGTGTGTCCGATATGGCATCTAGAGATGGTAACCTGTGCTGTTCTTGGGCTCGGGATGTTTTGGTTGTATATGGTGGGATCTACTTCCTGTAGTGTGTTTCTGGTTTGTGCGTTTCATTCCTTTGGCCATATTTTTATGTGTGCTGTGATTTGGAGGACAGCATCAGATGGTAGAACTTTTTGGTCTGGTGACGAAGTACAATGCTTATCTCACGATAAGTGGGTCTAAGGTTGATTTACATTTACTGTGTGACCATGCATGAGTGCACAGAGATGCCATGTTAGCAGCAATGATCAACTATGCAATGTAATGCAACTCATGTCTACATATTGCGTTTAGGGGTTTATTAAAATGTTCTATTAAGAAACATCGTCAAATTCTGGACAAAAATGTTACCTCACAAACTACACACTACTGCAGTGAATAGAATCATATATTAATTCATCAGCAATGGTATTCCTACCATGTTCTACATAACATATGACATACACTCATGTAGATATATCTTCTACCTATGAATTACCACACAATTAGTATGTAAAATCATATGTAAATCATACATTGTCATATCTATAGCAGGGTGCAGAAGATTAAAAGGAGTTTTAGTGTGTTTAGTCTAACAGCAGCATCACATTGTGATTGTAATATTGTGCATTGCAATCATTTTTGAATAAACCCAGTCATCTTGCATGTACCATGTGAAGCCTGGCTGGTTACTGAGGCAAATGCAGGTAAAAAAGAAGCCAAAGTTAGTCAGCTTCTCCTAAAAGAGCCTGAGCTTATTACTGTACATGTTTGACTTTGCCATTTGACTAAAAACCCAGAAAGCCTGATGAATCTTTCTGTTGGGACCAACTACTTTTTATTGCAATGTAAGGATAAGTATATACTGCTGGTGATCAGCTGCAATCTATTAGTAGAAATCAGCTGCAATCTATTAGTAGAAATCAGCTGCAATCTATTAGTAGAAATGTGTGAGCCAATCCTTTGCAGATTTGTTGGATTTACATTAGTTATATTATATTGCTATGCAATAAGGTTCATTTGTACGAGACCTTACCTGCCGCAGATGCATGTATAAGAGGTGTGACGCATTCCTCCACGTGTGTAGCAAAAGTGCTGGAACAGACTGAAACAAACAAAACAGCACAATATTATAAATTATTTGTAGAAATGGCTAAGCAACATTCTTTGTCAGTGGGTGAAATATTTCCAAAAAATACCATTACATATCTGATCTAAATGTAGCTCACAGACCTCAAAGCTTGTATTTAAAGTGATATTTTCTAATGGTCAGGAACAGAGCATACCAATTAAAAGTCTGTACTTCATTTCTTGCAAAGATCAGACGGTCATTTTGAAGTGCACCATATTAGTCATGTTTACTAAGTGTGAAATCTCATTAACAGAAATTATATCATGGCTATTTCAATTAATACAAGTGAGCAACCACTTGAAATTGAACTTCTTCCTATTAATAGTAATCTAATTTGTTATTTCCAATCAGCTTGCATGTATATCCTTATTCATATTTAGGCTTGTATAAACCTGTCATCCAGAGATCTATAGTTTTTGTACACAATAAACACTTCAGCTTATCCTCCTCATTTCACTCTTCTTCAGTTTATCCAGTATTGCCAGGTAAAGTGTAGCCTTTGCAGTTACGACGTGGTTACACACTATACAGTAAGAGTCAGTCACAGGGAAACAAGCAGGCCAGGAGGTGAGTAAAGGTATGAACAGAGCACAAAGAAGTCAAAGCATAGCAGCAGAGGACAACTAACAGCAAAACTGTATTCAAAGAGACTGTAGAAACTGTTAACTGAATATGAAAATATTATGAATATGAAGCTCTATCCATTAAGCATTATTTCAGTTACTACAGAGCTCATTCGGATTGTTGTGCATTAGATCATGACACATTATATCTGGAATCCTGGTTCATCTTGAAGAGTAATGACTGCTATAAATGTAAGTATTCCAATGTAAATGTAAACCTAATTTATTAGCCTTCATTTGTAACATGTTTTATTAGCCTGTGTTCAAGAGAATAGTAGTGGAATCAATAATACCTTTCCATTTCATATTCCTTCTGGCCAGGTATCACATGTTTCATTACCTGTGGAAGACAAACACATACGTAATCAAACAGATAAACAAAAGGTATATAATATTAAAGGTGAAAGTGGGATTAAGTGGTTATTAATTAATTAATGAATTAATGGGATGCTGTGTGAATTATCATTGTCATTTGCTCAACTTCAGAATAGGACTAAAACTGACAAAGATTAATTGTCTGATATTAGAAGAAAACACAATGCACTGTCTGGCTCATTAAATGCCATGTAAGAACATTTGGATTTGATTCCCCTGTAGCCTGAATAACCTAAAACAGAAACACAAATACACACTTCATACAAGCCTAGCGGTTAAGGTACTGGACTCTGGGTCAAGGGTTCAAATCCCACCTCTGCCAAGCTGCCACAGTTCGGTTCTTAAGCAAGACCCTTTAGCCACCATTGATTCAATTGTAAGACTGTACTCTACCACTTGTAAGTCACTCTGAATAAAGGTGTGTGCTAAATGCTGCAAATGTAAATATTACCTCTTTGTGAGCTTCACTGGATATGCGATTAGTGTAGCGAAGAATCTCCAACTCCATATCAGTTTTAACCAGACGACTACAAGGAAACAGCAAGATGTAGAGGTAGAGATTCAATATATACATATATTAATATTTTAAAAGACGAGTCCTAAACATAGTTTAATGCCATTAAAATAAGAACAGCAACTAGGTGTCGGGACATGTTAAACATATCATACCATTCCACAATAACAGGGTGCAGGAGGGTGTTGTTCACTTGGAATCTAAAACAAATTGAGCACATAAATGATTAAGTTGTATACATAATATATAATTAAATATAGCAATGCATGGGAAATAATTAATTTCTATAATTATTAACTATAATTAATAATTAAATATTCAAATCAATGATGACGTTTCAATTAGCATTTCATTCACAACCTTGGGCGTGTGAAAGTTGCTATACAAGCTTAGCTTATTATTAATTATTAAGACAGTCTAAATGCTGGGAGTGTTGTAAACTCACTTGCTGATTCCATCAAATGAGGCTTCACGAGAGATGCTGCCACTGTCAGTGTTTAAGCCTCGCTAGGGAAGAAGGAGCAGCAGGATACAGAACATTATCATAAAAGTCCCCTTGATGAGGCTCACCAAGGCTGGGTAGGGGTCACTATTGCCGTGTCCAAAGATGATCCCATAACTACCCTACTCTCCCCTCAGACACAGGCAATCGTTTCTGAATGAGAAGGCACTGCTAGTCCCTGTGGTGGGCTAGCTTGTCATGTGGAACTGCATTTATACAATTTCCATTTAATTCACACAGAGCTGCTCCCAAATAACAGAACATGACAGTCTAACTGAGTGAACAACTTATGCTCCATCCTACTGATTCAGTGACTTAACATAATCTACAAAGAGTGGCTATGAATTGTTGGTTGTATTTGTAATTTACAAATTACAAATTGTTGTAATTTGTCTCTCGCCTGATGACAGCTATTTCAGAGGTTTACTTATACTGACTATTAAAATTCAAATTTAAACAGCATCTATTCAAACAGACTATCCAAGTTTCTGCAATAACATTTAGAAGGGCCGTGGTAAAAGTAATTTAAAAATGATAAATAAATGAATAAAATAGATACAGCAATATATCACAGTTGCTAATTATGTGATATACTAGATTGTTTTTCAGCTCAAAAGATGAAAAAAAAAAGGTTTAAAAGGGGTGTCACCTACAATCTCCACTCCTGTACATGTCGCAGTTAAGTGCTTTGACAATTTGTCAGCCGAATTATCAATGTAATTACACATTACACTTCAGTGAATTATATGGAACATCGTACATCACAATATATCGTGATAGAACCATATCGTGACACTTGTATATGATGTGTATCATATAGTGAAGTTCTTTTCAATAACCACCCTTGACATTTAGGGTATTGTGATACACTAATCAGCTATTTGAATCACAAACTTGAAAACTCATTCACAGAAATCGAATTCTGTGTCAAGTAAATATGTGTCACATAAAAGCATTAGAAAATCTTATAACTTTTCAAAATCATTAACAGTCTGAACTTTGTTTGATTAATAGTTTTATTTTCATATTGTTATATGCCATGTGTTTTTGAAAAACTGCAATAGCATTTAAACTAAATTATTAAAAAAAACCATCCCACTAAAGTTTTTGGAGCATTGTGTTACAAAAGATGTAAAATAAAAAGCATGGTATTTACCAGTGTAAGGAGGACAGATGGCTTCTTGTTGGTCAGGATATCAGCAATCTGTGGATAATGTGCATTAGTAAAATCAAGCCCTCAAACTGAAGATCTCTCTCTGAATGAACCTCAAACTGAAGAAACTTTTTTAAAATCTTAAACACACAGATAAAATAAAATATTAATTGCAGCATTAATGATTTTTTTATATAGAAAATAAATAAGTCATGCATAATATAAAATATACAGATTCATATAAAGTAAGGAATAAAAGCATGCCTGGCTCAGTTTCTTATGTGGCCTTTATTATTGCTTGTTGAAATTTAAATATGTATAGCCATAAAATGTATTAAATACTTTAGAACTATGTTCTAGAAAAATGTTCCAAGGTCAACTGGAAGAATGCTGTGCTGCAGAGAATTGCAACAGTGACAAATCGCTTTCAGCTTTATTGAGGCAAGTTAAGCAGCGAATTAAACAAATGCATAATATTTAGCTAATAACACAAATTTAAGTGCATAATATTGTATCTGTTTTGTAACCATATGGTGGTATAGCTGTTGTGGTATAGACATTCAGGGAGTTTTTCTTTGCTACTGTCGCTCTAGGCTTGCTCAATTTTGGACTGGTCTTTTAAAAAGTTTGTATTTAAAAAGTAGGCTTAATCCAATAGATTCGCCATCCAATCCTCCAGCACATGAATATGCCCACTGAGGTTTATGGTGCCAGGTGTAGACTAACATCTGAGAACACTAGTGAAAATGGTTCTAAATTTAAAACAATCAAATAATATAATCAGTATAATAGCTGATGGACTCACATCGCATGTGTAGTGCACTTCATCCACTGCATACTTCTCCTTAAAGTGCTCTGGGGGGTGAATCCTGGCCAAAAGAACAATTGCTTTACAGAGAGCAGTACCATATTGTCCCACCATATCAATGTAAAGTCATAGACAGCAGTTCATCTGTTGTTTCACAGTTTGTTTTTTTATATCCTCTAATCCTTCATCCGTGCTCAGAGGATGCTGCCTAAACAATGCTGGTGACTGGACATTTTTGATTTCTGAACTATTTTTGGTCTAGCAGTGACAATGAGATGTTTAAAACTCCAGCAGCACTCCTGTGTCTGATCCACTCATACCAGCACAACACATACTGACACAGCACCATATCAGTGAAGTGCCTAGTATGATTCACCACCCAAATAGTACCTGATCTGTGCTGGTCCTGCGGGGGTTCTAACCATTAGAGAGATCATAGAGGACAAACAAAGTACATAGAGAAACAGATGGTCTACAGTCTGTAATTGTAGCACAACATGTATATGCTACATTAGACAAATAATGGACAATGACTGTGGGAACTAATAAACTTTACCTAATAAAGTGGCTGCTAAGTGCCAAAGTACATTCAAATGGGCTGTCTTTTTTTGTGAACACCTAAAAATACATGACGAAAGATTATTATTATTATAAAACTTGACCTCTTTTTCTGCTACAACAGTCTTGTTGACAACAGAGTAGGATTTCCTTTAGATTTTGGAAAATACAGAGCCTCCACAAATACTGGCACCCCTGATGAAGTTGAGAGAAAAGGGTTTACAAGAAATTCTCCATGTAATGTTAAGCAAATTCCAGGTGCTTATATTCGTGGTTAGATTACAGCCTTGTGACAAGCCATCCAGATTATCTGTTGGTAATTTCAAGAAAGTGGCTATTTTTATAGTAATTATCTGAGTTTTGAAGGTCAATGCACCTTTCTCTTATTTTGAAACTTATTGTTCGATTTTCTTGTTCATGTTGAAGAATGACTGATAGAATTTCACCTGTGTTATGGATTACTGCTTGAAATTTCCGAGACACTCTGATCAACTACAAAAAGTAGGAGTGTAACATTATGCTCCGCTCAGGATTTGATTTGATTCAATTACATTACTGATTTTTTTTTTGCATTCGAAAAAGGAGAATACTGCACATTCTGGCCTTAAAAAAATTATTATAAACAGAGGTCTAAAGTTGTAAAATACTCTAAAATACTAAATAATAATACACTAATATAATCGTAACCACCTCGTAAACACCCAATAGAAAATAATACAATTTCATTTCTGAAGAATAATAATTTAAAACCAGGTAAACATTACTTGCATATTTTTGAACAAAAATAATCTTTAGTTCCCTGCAATTAAAACAAGTAAGATGTGTATCATTATTGCGCCCTCTGGTGTTAAAAAAAAGTCAATTTTCATCTATGCATCCTCCACCCCACACTGGTTTTTCTCATGGATTGCCACCTTTTTGAATTGAGATGCTGAGACCCAATCATTACACCCCTATTGAAGTATCATATACATGGACAACATGCTTGTTACATTTAGTTTCTAATACTTTCTCCAGGCTGTTAATAATTACAGCAAATGTTGCTTTGTTAATAATAATGACTTCTTTATGTTTTTTTTTTAAATCAGACCTTATTAATTCAATTAAAGGTTGGATGTTTGTATAATTTCCAATGTGAGATTAAGCCAAATTAAGTTAAATTAAGCTATTATTGGGAGTTGTTCCTTAAATCGGGGAAGGGACTGTAACTCTGAGTTTGAGCACTAATGTTTGACAATAAGCCCTGTCCTCACTGTAGGCATTTCAATTTGAAATGTGTTTGATTAAATGTGTTTTTAAAAGTAAGATCAGTAGGATCTGCTGGTTTATAGGGAAGGAAAGATTCTGAATAAAGTTTCCGAAATGCTGCAGTTTAAATGCTATGCTGCTTTTAAATTATATTTTATTATTTTAAAAAATGTATCTTTATCTTCAAAAAGACCTCCCCAGGCCGCTCCACCCTTCTTGCTGTGAGGCAGCAGTGCTACCCAGCTGACAATATGATAACTATCCTGATAAAATTGTGAATGACTGTACTGAGCATTTCCAAAAAGTGTGCATTATCTCTGTCGGTGTATGGAAGAGTTAAATTAAGTGATTAATCAGACTGTTAACAGGTCATGGAAATGGGTATAAATGAAAGAATTGTGTGATTTTAGATGGACTGCTGGCATGTGACTCACTTTCCCATCCAGATGGCATAACTATCAGGCAACTTGGGTACAAAGAGGATAGATCTGCCAGAGTTTACATCAATAGCACCATAGCAATCAGCCTCTGTCACTCCAAATGCCCAGTGGAAAAACGACTCCTACATATCAGAAAAAAAAAGTCACACACCTTCTTGACATACTGCATGACCTGTTTTGGTGTCCTAGCAGAAGCAGCAGTTTTACATATGTTACATGCAAGTCAAGCAAACGACAACATAGTACTACTATACTATACTATAGTACTACTATAAGTCAAGACAATTTCTAGTACTAAACAAAATATATTAAATATTTCAGCAGTTTTCCTATCCAAAACAATGTACTATAGAGAAACACCTGAATTTATCTGACTGAACCTCATCATAGGCATTGATTTGTATAACGTGCATGGCTGTTACTTCTTAGTAAATGTTTCCTGTAAGTAAGAGTGTACATAAAATAGTGAATAGTAGTATTCACGGTACGTTTCTTATTTACCATATAATTACTTAACTTAATTTGAGCATGGCCCTTGGATTGCTTGGATTGAACATTTTAAGATTATATCAGTTGTAATTCGCCCTTGATAAGATAGTTTGCTAAACGATGAAATGTGATAGATGCAAAATGGCCTTCATATCGGTAAGTTATACTTTGTGAGATTGATTCACACTAATGGTGTGGAATTAGTTTTCCTCCTGTTCTCTAAATATTTTCCACTAAAACACCCATATCGGCCAATCACTACTATCTACCATATACAGTACATCCCATATGTTCCATTTCCTGAATAGCATCTTTTACACAACAAAGTATGATTTCAAGTGCTACTGAATTCTGTAATGAAAGTAGTGTGTGCAATTACTTGTCTGAACAGCACATCTGTATCAGTGCAGTACATCTGTTTCTGCTCTCCTCCCTGGAGCACCACCACTGACTTGGACTGCAAAGCATCTTTAGCCTTCAGAGCCTTACACAGACGTCTCCGATTTTCAGCAAACAAGGCAGCAGATACTCTTAGGGTGTCCTTCCCCAACCAGTACACTGCCTTCCTGCAACACACCACCATATAACAGCATCAGTCACTGACAAAAGAAATTCTGCTTTGCAATTTCCTACAACTGTGTCTGAAAATCAAAAACAGCACCTGGATCAACCATTTATCAAATCATAAAGGACTTTGAGGAGAGTGGTGAGCTTGTGCAGAGTTTGTTCAGGAATGGTAGAGGGCAGGTGTGACTGCATCTGAATGCATAGTGAGACAAAAGCTTTTGGAGGATGGCTTGGTGTCAAGAAGGGCAGCAAAGAAGCCACTTCTCTCCAACAAAACCATCCAGGACATACTGACATTTATACCATTATTTTGGCCACAACTTTACATACTCACAATAAAAAGAGAATGGATAAACTGAAAAAAAAACTTATACTTAAATTAGTATTTAATATGTTTATTATATCGTTGTAATGCGAGTATAGCTGACATGAACTCCAGCAGTGTGTGCAAAATCTTATGTTCCCTGTAATCCAGCATGATTTCACAATATCCAAAGAGTACCTAGTTCAGGTGACTGTGGAGGAAAGTCCATAACAATCAGCACTCCTTGATAATTAAGGTGTGTTTTAGGTCATTATCCTCCTGGACTATGAATCCTTATCCACAAAGTCGATAAGAATCCAGTGACATTAAACTTGTACTTACTTCTACAGTTTTGCAGTGACATGATAATCAACATGATAAAAAGGGGGAATAAACGATCATCAGTTGCATGTGTCAGATCAAATACACTGGCCTCAGTATATACGCTGTTCATAAAGCACTTCAGTGTCAATACATTACACTTGTAGATTCTGATTCCACTGTTTGCTGCGATGTCTATGCTGTTCAAAGCTACTGTAACCAGAAATTAAGGAAGTATTATGAAGTCACTTTTGTACACTTTTTACTGTATGAACCTATGCCTATTTAAAAATTGCATGAACAGCATTCGTGGCCTCGTAAATAGCTTCATGAAGATTAAATCATTGCATAACACCTTGCACAATTCTTCAAATGATGAACTCTGAACTGGTTGAAAAGTCACGGAGTACTTTAATATTAACAGCATCACGAGTGGAGGAGGAACTCTGCATTTGTTAAAAGCTGTTCTATCCACACAAGTGAGAATGTATTTTAGTTGTTTTTCTAACCCTTTTCAAAAGTAATGTCGTTTCAAAAAATCCCTAGCTAAATCTTGTAAATAATATCTCTTTCAGAGAAATGTTCTCAGACGAGCTCCACCGAAAACACATTTCACAAATTAAGGAACACGCTCCAGAACAAATAACTTTCGTTTGACTAAACAAACAGCAGGCATTTTCAATACACCTGTAAGTTCACAGGACCGTTTCTAATGCTAATTAGCAACTCAAGTTCCGTTAAAAATAAATCAACTCAATATTATTCAGGCACAAACACTGAAACAACGACATTTTAGCAGTAGAGAGTTAAGCGCCCTCACCCGTCTGCTCCAGCCATGTTGATCAGACAGACAACCACGTGACTAGGTCAGCTGATGCCGAAGCTGCAAGAAAGCAGCTGTGTGAAAACAGAGGTCCACGTCAATTTTGCTGACTAAGCATAACATGTTATCTTTAGTGTGCTGAATCCAAAAAAATCACATCCGTTTCCTATTCCTCCAATTT
>JAUZST010011924.1:0-36624 GCA_034779995.1 Parotocinclus haroldoi
ACACACACACACACACACACACACACACACACACACACACACACACACACACACACACACACACACACACAGTAACATTTCATGTTGATTAAGTCCTTCGGCAGCATGCGTGTTTCTCGTCGGTTCTGAGGAATAATAATAATAATAATAATAATAATAATAATAATAATAATAATAACATTAATAATAATCTTAAACGAACATGGGCCTGCATAGATGAGTGTTCGGTGTTTATCCAGAGCACCAGTATTGTTTTTGTGATTCTTATGTAGACAGACAACATTTTAGTTTAACACACCCCTCAAAAAGAAGCACCTCATTATGCTATCTGACAGAAATAACACACAGGCTGTAAATAGATTTACATGCAAATGTGTATTAATAAAATATGCATCATTAAATACACAGTAAATCACAGTTCATTTATTCAACACAATCACTGAAGCGGCAGCATACTTAATTATATTCACCTCACAGTCAGTTCTCTTCAGAGAATAAAGTAATGTGTTTTTTAATTACCATACAGCTGGTGTAGGGTTGCTAATAATTTAGGTCATCGGATCCAACACACTCTCCCGAGTGTGCACGAGAACACTCATATGCGCACATAAAGATGAGTTGGGCTTCTTTTGTGGGGACTTTCAGTTGACATAATGTTATTATAGCTAATAAATGTTATGCATACACCTAACTTTAGCATCAGTAACATACAGCAAGGCTTCATGCTGATTCTTGTAAAGATCTACACAATTTTTGCTAAATATATTTACAATGATATATAAATGTGACACTCCCTCACACACTATAACAGATACACACCACAACTGACATATGAAAAACACCCCTCTTGTGGTGTTAGTGGTCGTGTTAAACACAGGTGAAGGTTATCACAAAACTTGATGTGATCGTACAAATGACTTACTGGTCCTGTTTCACATCTGCCTTGTCTGCTGTAGACACAGAGTTGTCTTTCTCATCTGTACGTGAGTATATTTGTGTTTGTGTGCACATGAGAAATTGAGTGCTGATTTACTGATATATTACCATTCTACCCCTCCGTTTCCTGCGATTGATCTAGCTCCCTTCTTGCCACTGCAGGGCTGGGAGTGAAACCTGATGGCCTGGTTGGAGATGAGGAGAGGAAGGAGAGAGTGGGAGAATCAATACTCACTTTTTCCCAGCCTGCTATTCTGCCTTTTCTTAAAGTGATCACAGTACTGTTAGTATTAGTTTTGTGTTAGTGTGGGTCTCAGTTTGTCTTTTGTGTATATTGGTACACAATTATATATATAAGTTATTATATATACATCACACATTTTCTAATATCAATGCTAATAAACTATATAAACTACGTAAGTATAATTTAAATTAATATTTATATAAATAAAGTTACATTCATCTAATTTATATTCCTATTTTGCAGGATAAATATTTATAAATCTTTATAGCTACTAAAACCCCTTAGTGGTTCAGACATTTCTGAATTTCACAACTAGTCTCACTATCCTTTTTATTTGTTTCAGTTAATTTACTTATATTCATTCCATATTCATTCAAACCACCACATAATGTGATTTAAATATATCTGCCAAGTTTAGATATCCTTTCATTTGCATTTTTACCTCGATTAAATTTTAGTAAGTTGTCAGATCTGTCACTGCAACAGATGTCATTGCATTGTCAGTCATATCCTGGTCTTTGTTTTCTCTAACAACCGTTTAGTCATAACACAGCCCTGACCACCACTCTCTCCCACACACACAGACACAGACACACACATGAGTGACAGTAGATCAGCTAGCCTGGCCCTGGGGGGTCATGACCCTCTCCATCTGGACCTGATCGTTGTTCTTGCAGATAGACTCTCGGCTTATGTGATCGTGTAGCTTTAACCAAGGAAATATCCATGAACTCTTTCCATGTTTGGCTCTTGTACTTCAATAGGGGGATGTGATATCATATATGGAAGTGGTACACTTTCTTACTTCCTCTTACATTAGAGGTTTACTGATTGTCATTGTAATATTACTTTTAGATCAATTTACCATGATGAAGTGGTTCTTGAACATTGTGAACTTGTGTGCTTAGCGTTGTTGTCTTGCTGCATGGCCCATATTCTCTTGAGATTTTCACAGATGGATGTGCTGATATTTTGCTTAAGAATTTGCTGGGATAATACAGAATTCATTATTCCATTGATAATGGTGAGCTGTCCTGGCTGACATGCACCAAAACAAGCCCAAACCATGATGCTAACCCTATGTTTCACAGATAGGACATGGTTCTTATGCTGGAATGCAGTGTTTTTATTTCGCCTAACATAAGATATCTCATTTGAACCAAAATGTTATAGCTTGGTCTCATTAATTCACAAAATGTTTACCCACACTGGCCTATGGCTTGTCCACATGATCCTTAATGCAAATTGTGTAGGACCAGCTATTTTATTTTTGGAGAGCAGTGACCTTCTTCTAACAGCTCTGCCATGTAGACCACTGTTGTACAGTGTGTTGTACAGTGACTGTGGATTGGTGGAGTCCAGACTTTTTTTTAGATTGTTTCTTTACGTTTTCAAGACTAACGAGCATCAACAACTCTATTTCTTATGTCCTTAGAAATCTCTCCTGCATGCTGTGAAGATCAGATTTTGATAGATTTCTTCTTACAGGACACCCACTCACACCTAATAGTTACCAATGTCACAGGTTCAAAACAACTTAATGTAATTTCACCATGTAGATGTATGTTTTGGTTGTTGCTTCTGCTTGGAAATTTAATTATGACAAGGTGGCATTTTGGCAAAAGTGGGCAAATTGACTGGCACTTCATGGAGCCCATAATGCTATGCATCCTAACAAGATTCCAGGGAATTTGGAGTGACACGGACACATATTCTTCTTTTTTTATTGAGGGATTGGATATTTTCTGTATAATCATACTTCATTTCATATCAAACTGCCTTAATTATTTATTTCCATAGATCTTTTTGTCTCATCTGACCAAAGAACTGGGGTCCAGTCAGTGTTCCAAGAGCAAGCAGCAAATTCCAGACACTTTGGTTTGTGGCTAGATGAAATAACAGGGCCATACAGCATGCCAGCTCTAATTGTACATTTAGTGATATGGTGACCCTCCAATGCTACCAAAGGATCATTCTCCCTGTGTGTGTGGTTGAATAACCCAAGCATCCACTTTGAGACTTGCCTTTACAACTTGAGTAATTTTATATTATTACTTTATCCGTAAATAGTGGCATATTAATGCTAGTTATCTAAATTGAGTATTAATATTGCCTGATTTGTGCGTTCTTTAATCTAATCAAAGTTGAAGAATGATTAAAGGAATTTGACCATAGTATTAATACCCCTGTGAACTAGGAAGTCGTTTATGATAAGTTCCTTTGAACTCTTAAGTGAAAAATAAATATCCTTAAAAAAGGAAATTAATTAAAATTGAACATGGCATATGCTACAGCTGTTAAAGTTAAAATTTGAATTTTTAGAGGTACTAATAATTAATTATAATTAAATAGTACATAATTGCATGTATACACGAATAGCTTGTTGTCTAAAATAAATTTGCTTAAATGTTTTGTGTAACATTGGCATGCTATCTGGATGTTCGTGCCTCCATGTTTATGGTGTGCACAGTTGAGAAGATCTGGATGGAATTTGATTAGCTTTAAATAATTATCTGTCCTATCAATAACTTCATTGCTTGTTCTGCTGCCTAGGGGCGGTCTGGCTAACTCTTCTATAATAAAATCAGATAATGAATTCACCCACATATTTTAATATTTAATAAAGCCACAGTGATGCTGTTCCGCTGGCTGCATTTATTATTGGGCTCGCTTCCTTTGTAGGAAATAGGATACAAGTAAATTATTACATAAAATGTAATACAAAAGAAACTATTCTGAAATATTAAACTGCAAATTCAGTATCTCAAACCTTCCTCTTCTTCTAACATAAAAAGAAATATAAATAGTTTTTTGAAACTTACCAAATTATTTATCTGCTTATGAATTATTATACTGTTCATGTACATAAATATTTAAAGTGCCCGATTTGTGCAATAGTATAAGTTCTGTTCCACCAGTAGTACCTTCTGACAAGGTCTGACATCACATCAATTGGCTGTGTCTGAGTATTTGAAGATTCAACCTCGGCCTTCTGATGAACTGGCATCCCATCCAAGACACACTGCAGCCCCTCTGGCCTTGATCAGTAAAAAGCAGGGCTCAATTGTGAAAGTAAATAAATAGTTAAAGAAATGGAATTGAAATATCTACACCTAAATTTGGTTACACTTATATCTGTTTTGTGGATCAAACAAAGAATGTATTTACTCCTGAGTTTGTATTGTGAACTGTTACTGTCACGCTCGCAATCTGTGTGAGCTTCTGCCATTTTCCACCCGGCAGCATAGCTGACTTAGCCGCTATGAAAGCTTAGGATCAGAGTGCTGCCTCTACATCCTCCGATCCGAAAAGCAATCCGCAAGATTCACAACCATTTTAATCAGGTCACCCTGGCGATTTGCCTTCTGACCAGCAGGCCCTTGAGACCTATCCTCCCATGGTAACCGAACCCTCTTGCTGCATCGAGCAGCTCGCTTCCTCCAGGCAAGCCCCACCTCCCCTGCTTCAGTGCCACTTCCTCCCAGCACTCCTTGGGCCACAGCACTGCCAGCAGGATAATCCAGCTGCTCTAAGGGATTCCTCTTTCGGAGTGATCTTTATTTCACCCATTCACCGGCAGCGCACAAATCGCCCTTATTATCTCCCTCCTTACGGGTCCCACTTTTTGATATGGGTCACGGCCATCTGGCTCCAATGGCTGCTTCCTGAGCGTTTTTCAACATACTTGTCAGGGCCTCTCCGCTTCAGAGCAGCTACTGGCCCTACAGCAGGGCACACGCTTGGCAGCGAGACCACCTTCGACCACCTTGCTGGAGGAAAGGAGGCCTTTGTATGTATTGTGGTTCCTCCCAGCATTGCTGTCCCAACTGCGATCTAGCACCAGCTTCCAGGGCCATCACAGCGTGCAGCGGGTTGTCTGCTAGCGCATCCCAGGTGAGAACAGTTAACTTGTCTGCCTCATTTTCACTTCCTGTAGTTCTTCTTTTGCCTGATACTAAGCTTTCCCTCCTAGCATTAATCTACTTGGAGCGCAGGGGAACTTAATTTCACAGGATGTGGTTACTACCGGGAGAATTGCCTGCTCACCTCTGCCAGCAGAGCACCACGTCACAGCCGCGAATGGTTAGCCCCTGGCATCCTTACCAGGGTTACAGCTCCCCTGCTCCTTAGCGCTATCCATAAAGACACCATCACCTTTCTTCCCATGGATGCTCTCTCCTACCCCATCATCCTGGGTCTCCCCTGGCTCCGCCTGCATGACCCCTCCTTCTCCTGGTCAGCAAGGGAGCTCCTTAGGTGGTCCCCTAAGGAGCTCAATCGAGTTTCCAAAAGGTATTTGTACCCTCTCCTCTCCCATTCTGGCGCTGTACACTGGTACACTAAGTTAGACCTGTGCAACGCCCACAATCTGGTGTGGTTCAGGGAGGGGGACACGAGTTGAAAACAGCCTTCATCACCAGCACAGGCCATTATAAATTACTCACTAGTGCCCTGCTGTCTTTCAGGATTTCATGAAAGATGTGCTCAGGGATATATTTGGGTGTTCTCATCATCTACCTGGATGACATCCTGGTTTACTCTCTGGACCTCCCCTTCCAGGTCAAGACAAAGAAGTGCTACTTCCACACTCCATTTCCCACCTTGGTTACGTCATCTCCCACCAGGACGTGGCACTGGACGACACCAAGGCGGAAGCGGTACTCTCCTGGCCCACACCATGGACCTTTAGTGCTTACTTGGCTTTGCTAATTTTTAACCATAACTTCAGCCGGACTGTTGTCCACCCTTCACTCCTTCAGGACAAACCCTGGGGTTTATGTTGGTCCCCAGAAATGGAACGAGCATTTCAAGACCTCAAGAAGGATTTCACCCAGGCCCCAGTGCTGGGCCACCCTAGCCAACCGTTTGTCGTAGGGGTGGACATCTTATTTGTGGGAGTCAGGGCGATCCTCTTTCAGCGCCTTTGTGGACCTCCCTAAGCTACATCCCATGGCCATTTTCTCCCATAAGCTTACCCCCACTAAATGCAATTATAATGCAGGTGACAGCAAACTCCTTGCCATTGCTGGTCTTGGTCTAATGGTCTTCATCGATCACAAGAACCTGGAGCACCTGAAGGCTTCTAATTGTCTTAACCCATGCCAGACACATTGGGCACTCATCTTTCCCCGAATCGCAAGGATCCATCCACCTGGTTCCACCACCACCACCTGTTCAATTAGTAATTCCCCACTATTGGTGGAAGAGTATGGTTTTAGATGTCCACATGCTTGTCGCTTCCTGCAGCGCCTATGCGCAAAGCAAGACACAAACACACACCCCGCCCCCACACCCTCCCTTCTGGCCGGCTGGTCCCTCTATCCATTCCACAGTTCCACCCTCCCAAGGCTACACTACCATCCTCACCATTTTGAACCGTTTCTCCAGAGCAGTCAGATTTCTTCTGCTTCCAAAGCTGACCATGGCCTTGAAGACAGCAGAATTGCTTTTCAGAAACATTTTCATCCACTACGGCATTCTAGAGGTTATCCACACAGACCATGGGCCCCAGTTTACCTCGGCTGTTTGGGCAGCATTTCTGGAGAAGTTGGGTGTCACTGTCAACCTCACCTTGGGTTACCATCCCCAATCAAATGGCCATTGTGAGAGAGCTAACTAGGAGTTGACTACGTTTCTGAGGCTGTACTGCAGCGAGAACCCCATTGACTGGGCACACTTCCTCCCCTGGGCGGAGATTGCTCACAACTCTCTATGTCACTTCTCTGCTGGACTTACACCCTGCCAGTGTATCCTTGGCATCCAGCCCCTCTTCATGCCATGGGACCCTACTCCATCGGATGTCCCCGTGGAGCCAGGCTCACCAGGGCATCTCTTGGGCCATCTGCAGGTTCGATGCACAGGCAGACTGACGGAGGATCCTGGAACAGGTCTTCTGGCAAGGTGATCGCAACCTCCATCTCCAGGGAAGTAAGAAGTTTACACCCAGATAAATCGGACCATTTAAGATCATTAGGCAATTAAACAAAATCACTTATTGTTTGTCCCTACTGTCCCATCACCCCATATTTCATGTGTCTCTCCTCAGGCCCTGGGTCCTTGGTCTGCCGGCAGACAGGGCCAAAGTCAAGCTGGGCCCCCAAAGGTCAACCACACACCTGCCGTGCACAGACTATTGGAATCCCATAGGCATGGATCTCGGTTCCAGTATCTGGTTGACTGGGAAGGTTATGGTCCAGAGAAGCGCTTCCGGGTGGACTCAAAGGACATCTTGGACCTGCTTCTTATTCGCCAGTCCCACGCCAGCCACCCGGACCGCCCTGCCCCTCATGCCCGCGGTTGCCCTCACAAGTCGGTTCCTGTGCACTGACACATGTAATTTACTGTAATTTACTCATACATAATATGAATTAATATTAACTATTATTGGCACACGACTAAACATGAACATTTGAAGTTAAAAGGGAGTTCTTACAGGCGTTAATGCATTGTTGGTCTTGACTAACTTAGAGAAAACATGATTCCAACAAGTAAGATGTTAAGTAAAACAAATGAAAGAATTATAAACCTCCTATAAGACGAAAAGCATATTGGTTGTTTCTAGTCAGCTGTACCTAAAATTTAGTGCTGATATAAATAACTTGGTAAAGCTACAAATGCAGCTTGAAAAATCATAGCAGAAATAAGAAAATGGTCCTTGACAAGGCTTCATCCAGCAAAGCTGGTCTGTCATCCACCATGTCAGAATTTTTGGAACCAACTTGATTTCAAATATTGTTTTTCATGAGAGAAGCCAACGACTCAACAATTTCAGGCTGTCAATATGTGATATTTGGCTGAAGATTCCAGAATTCTTTGTTCAACATTGAGTGATTCCCGAATTTGTACTTTACTTGATCTGGAAAGAAATATGCCAAAGTCAAATAATTCAATTTGTTTGAGGTATGCTTCATGAAGCCAGAATGTTCAGCTATTAAACAGAAATTATTTGTCATAAATAGTTATTTGATATGATGTAGAAATGCTACTTGAATACTCTAAAAGTGATACCATAATTTTTGGCAGTGCTAGTGATCACTGATGGATATTTAAACATGGTACATTATCTTCTCTAATTTAAAATAACGATTTTAGCCTCCATTGGCAATAATACATTTTAGTGTATTATTCAGGATTCTTAATCACAGTTCTAAGATTGTTTGCATCTTGTTAATTTTATACCACTGATGCATCCTGAAAAGAAAATCTCCATGCAGCCTTATATAGTAAAAGTATCCCAACCATTTTTCCAAATGTGTTTTTTGTTTGGCAACGCTTGTATATAAGAGTATTCATTTTCTATATACATCCAAAAATTACTATATCGTTTGTGCCAATCATTCAGGAAATCAATCAGTCATGGCAGAGCATACATTTCTTCTTCAGCAGCTGATCACTCTGAGGAATCAGCGGGGGTCGGTATTGGTGAAGAAAAGCCAAGGGAGCATGCAAGGCCTGGAAAGCAGTAAACATACCGGCTCTCAGATTTCCCCACCACCATTCATATCTCCCTCTAGAGTCATTTTTCAGCCTGCTTGCTAATTCAGCTTTTCCTTTCAAACCAAAGTTAAAAGGAAAAAAAATATTGGATCAGAATCATTTTAGAGCATATCCGCCGCATGTGACTGATGGTTATTAGTCTAGGGGTCATTTCAGTGTTTATGCTATCAGACAATATCTTTAAGCAGCTCATATTTTACATGTGACAAAACATCAGTCTGGCTCTTTTTACTAAAGATTCATGCTTAATGAAAAAGTTTAATGTAAATAAACGGAGGCCCTGTGTGTACCTTTGCCCTGCTGAGAACTGCTCCATTCAGTATATCTCTCTTTATTATTCCTGCAGCTTACTCTTGCTTTTACACACTTATATCAAGAGCTGTAAAGTTAACCATCTTCTACATCAAATGTACACAAACCACACTTCATTGGACCTTAATTTAAACATGCAGCAGCAAGCTAGAAAATAAGGCAAGACATGATAGGAAAAATATATATTTCTTGGGCCCATTAGCAAGTATTTTAAATGCCACTAATTGTGAACAGAGATGTTCTTAACACTATCAATGCATCATTTGCACATGGACAGTTTGGCTTAATGCAGGCCTAATGCAGAGAGTAGGAGCGTGTTTTTATTACTACACTGCACACAGTTTGTGCAATTTCTAGATTTCCTAAAGCTCATGATGACAGGCTTACTCATTGAGCCGAGGCCTAGCAGATGTCCAAACACTGGTTAATGTAACCCAGCAGGGCCAGCACACTTGGAGTGGCGTGGGGGGGTGCAGTGGCCAAAGCAGAGTAACTCAAATGGAATGGCCTATGAGTTCACACATAGAGAGTTAATGTAATGGAGAGGTTTAGCAGCTATAAACAAAGCAGGCCATCTTTGGCCTGCCATAATCCTGAGAGAAATCTCTTGTGTGCTTCACCCCACAGGAGCTGTTGTAATGAATCGTTTGACCTCTCATGATGAGAGAGTGTGGAGTGACTATACTGGGTGGAGTTTGTTCTCGTACTGAACTAAACCCTTGGATCAGAGTGTATATGATACAGGTTATATTTGAAAATTATTTATTTCCTCCTTCCTTGTCTGAAGTATATTTTTCTTTTGTACATGGACATATTTGTATTTGAAACTGTCGAAAATTATGTATAGTCTTCATGGATAAAAATAGAAATTAGTATCTTGATAGAATATTACTGTTACTGGGACACTCTTCAGCACATTTTATGTGCTCTTACACGATCAGCAGACAAAAATGGGAAAATAAGTTATTATTTCTACCAGTTCATAAAACAACTATGAAGATACAGTACAATACTGTGCCAAGGTCATATATCATCAATAGATTAGTAAAGGTATCATGACCGTATAAAACAGATTTAAAAAAAATCTATACTCGGATTAGTCACTACATAATAGTTTTTCCCACTTATCTTAATTCCACCCTTTGTGTGATTTAACATGTCTTAGACTTTGTACCCTGTACTTCTTTCGACAAAAATGTTTCTTGGCTTCTACCCTTCCCAAAAGATCATTGATGATTAAGCTTCTTCGAACTATAGGAGGGTCAAATTGGCACCCAGAATAAAGCTGCCAGATGCTGCTACTGCTCAAGTGTAAGGGGAGGTCACACTAAATACTTTCACATGTATTTTCTGGTTGTATTCCTATGAAAAGAGCGAGAAATAATTATATATGGTCACTAAACCACTGCTAAATCAATGGCGACCAAAGACTTTTGCACAGCACTGTATCTTCTAACATAGCTGAAAGTAAGAGCATTTCCACACACACACAGTGAAGCATGAATTTACAGGAAAGGTGAGGATAATTGGTATAATGAGGCTAATTAAACCAAAGGGCTTACATTTTCTAAAGAGCATAAAGTTTGGACTCTAAAGCAAAGTCGGAGTAAAATGTACCCTTTTCCAGGGCAAAATACATGCTATGGAAGGTAAGTGCATGGACGGCATTGTCCATTGTACAATGCTCTGACAGCAGTCTTATGATCTGGGATTGCTTCAGTTAGTCAAGCTTAGGTTCAACAATGTTATGTGGAAATATATTAAGTCAGCTGAGTACATGAATGTTGTGACCAGGTTATCCCATCACAGACACATTCCAGGATTACAATGTCAATATTCATTGGGCTCACATTTTAATGGAGTGATCCTGGGAACATAATGAATCATTTTTCACACATGAATTAGACCAGAGTCTTGACCTTTACCTCATTGAAAGTCTTTAGGATGTTCTGGTGAGGACTTTATGGAGTGGTTTGACCCTCAGCCAAAAATTAACTCAACTCTGGATGGAAATAAAGAGCTGTGACATTGCATAAGATCGTCAAAGCACCGCCATGGTGAATGAGTACCTTAATCAAAGCTGAAAGTAGTTCAACGAAAGATTGCAGTGCGGGACTTGCACACTGCAAAAATAAAGCAGAGCACAGAGGAAGATGTTAGATACATTACATATACTGTAGAAGCAGTACTTTATAAGTAAAGTTTACTTACTTACTTTACTTACTCTTTATAAGTAAAGCTTTAAAAAAAGTTGTTAGGAGAAATGTGAAAATGTTCTACACAAAATGAAATACACGTCAATACTCATTCTTGTATTATACATTAGTGACGTTACATATTATTTTGACTCTGACTGCCTGCTGTTGTATAGAGACAGTGTGGTAGGATCAGAGACAGTCAGTATGACATGGAGATATATGTGATATATATGATATACGTGATTGTCATGGAGGTACTAAGAGCCTCTTTTGAAGGCCTTCTTGTTTCTTCTCTCTCTTTCTAAGGCTGCCTGCTGCCTGTACTTGCAAATGTTTTTGTGCACTGAGGTATACTGGTATAAAGAATAGCTTTTCCACATATCAAATGCTGGGGAACACCTGCTACCACAATTGTGTAAACTACTACATATAGATTTTTTCTGCTGTACATAACATTTCTAGTCCTATTCTCATTTTTATGCTAGTGTTTCGGTCATGCTTATGCTCTCGTGTAAAATGTATTTGACTTTATTTATTAAATTGTACATTACATAAGAAATGTTTTAATCAAGAGAAAATGTCAGCATTCAATATACAGCTATTCATTTTTTCATGCATCTTAGGTATCAGTTATGAAATGGAAAGAAAGATGTAATTCAATCAGAATGTCAGGTTTTGATTGTATGATTGCACATGGTGTAGGTTTTCCACATCCGTTTGAGAATTTGGCTATGTGGGACAATGATACCATTTATTTGGACAACTCCTCAGAATTAGAACCATATCTGGATGAGTAACTGTTTTGAGTTTATGGCCATCTATGCTTCATATTTGTTTTATAAATGAACATTTCAATCTAAACTGTCTGTGTAAGCATGATGGTCCACTTGAGCAAGCTGAAAACACCTGAATTAAATATTTGAACTTTTTGATTTTGTTTTGCATCATATAAGAACATCAGAAAACAGTCACCAAAAGCCATTTAAAAAATACATCTGTACTTCTGTACATCTGAAAGCAATTTTGCATTAAATTTGCATTTGCATATACTGCATAATATATACACTGATTCGTGAACACTGTCACGAATGTCTTATTTCCAGAATACAACTAGCTGATATGTATATGGCATTATAAAATTCCACAAAGCAAATTAAAGAAAATAATTTTAAGCTTTCGAATGGGGTTTTGTCATCAATGACCACCACTTCTGTATACAGCTTTTTCTATTAATTTTAGGACAGCAAAACTTCCCATTTCTCCTTCATTCACTGCTCTTAATTAATCTTTTTTCCTTTTTAATCAATTCATTTTATGTACAATTGCATTGGAATGGAATATATTAAAATCTATATATTTTCATGACAAGACTATTTAATATTTAGTTTACTATTTAGTTACTATAAAGTAATTACTCTTTTAGTAAGATAGTACATGTATAATCATTTAGCGAATTACTCAGTAGTTAGTGTGTTATGGCAGTCTTGGGTGACCATACTCCCTACTGAAGAGTCAATGTGTGTCACTCTCATCCAGTTTAACATTCTTCTGTTCAGCCCCATGAATATGTCGCTTTCTACTTATTCGTGATAATAGCGCTTGCATCTCATTTTGCATAATAAAACATCTTTCTTTGACTTTTTATTTGCTTTTCTTATTATCTTGATCTTATGAAATCAATTGCTTCTTTTTTAATGGCTTCATATTCCTTTTGAAATATCCTCCTATGATTTTTGTGAGAAGTATATGTGTCACCACAGTTCTCTCTAATGGTGTGCCATATATTTTTTAAGTGATCTGAACATTACATGCAAATTTATTTTCAACACAGCACATTTTCCCATAGACACAGTAGCTGTTGGCTATATTTCTGTGCCATGTGATTCTTAACACATAAACGACATCCTAAGAGCATATAATATTGTTCTCCATGTACCCAAATGCTATAGTGATAATCCTACTCTGTTAAAAGTTCATCCTTCTCACAAGCTCCAAATCACAAATTGTAATCTAAAAATATTTTTAAACTAAGGTTGTATTGCTGTAATTAGGGCTGTGCATCTTTCAGTCCGGTTTATAACACAGCTCTACTGATCCTGCTCTCTTGGTAGTTGATGGCACATGCCACATTTATCCATTCTTTCATTCTTCATTTAATATATTTAAGACAACATATGCATGCAATTATTCATGCTTATTTTTATGTACTGATGTCTATAATGCATAAAGAACTGTGGTGAGTAACCAAGACTGAGATGAGACCAGATGTTTTCATCATATAAGAATAAATTCGAAAAATGGAACAATTAGTTAGTAACTCACTTTACATTTATTATCATTCAGTATACTTGATATATCAAGAAATATTATTAGATTTATTCACATATTTTGTAATATATAAGTATAAAATGATATAAAATATAATAAAAAACTATTATATTATAGCTTATATATATAAACTAAGGATAGTAATGATCTTGTTTTCCTTCTCAGCTCAAACTTATAATTAGCGTTACGTCATGGGCTGGTCTCGACAACAATTTCTAGGTCTACTTTACCCTGAGACAAGACTGAGTCTAAATGAGTCTGAGACTGAGAAAAGTCTGAAACTGCTCATTTAGGGCCCTGAGACTGATGTTGAGACTGAAACAGGTCTTGAGTACTACAGCATTACATGCAGTACTGCACCACATGTTATAAACAATTAAAACGCGTATACACAGACACACACACAAAGAGTCTAATGTGCAGAGGGAAAGAATGTGTAAAAGTGAAATAAGGAATTAAAGATAGATAGGCAGTAAGTAAGTAGGGTCATATGGGTGACTGAAAAAACACAACAGCTTTGAGAGAGGCAAAAAAGGAATTAATTCATTAAAGACAGAGAGGAACAGTAAGAGGGAGGGGGAAAGTAGAGAGCTCATTGAAGATGGATGGCCATTGGGAGCACTCTAACATCCTCTAGCTCTCAGGTGTTCAGTCGATAACAGATGCATTAGTCTGCTTCTCTATGCCGGTTTTGGGTTTAAACACACTTTTTCTTAATACAACATGACCCCATTTCCTCTACTCATTAATCATAAAACTCAATTAAACTGGCCCCTTCAGCCTCTACTGTCCAGAAACATCATCACCCATCACACACTCCAGACTGTACCCAGAACACTGCTTTGCTTTTTGGATGCTGCTGTTCTCTTCAAAACAAAGCTGTTGGCTAGATATACCTAAAACTTCTTTTTGAGTTGTATATCTGCAAAAACCTGTCTGTCTTTCCTTTCCTCAATTTGCTTACTGTTTTGTCATCAGCTCTTAATCATGCACTTTTTGATGTTTGTCTATTTACTGGCCATAGCTCTTCATTCCTTATACCCATGTGTCAGATGTTCCACTGTGATAACCATGTCTGTGCTCATGCAGTTGAAATACCTCACGATTTACAACAAAAGCGTGTTTATGGAAGGGAAATGTTTGCCTGGGGGACAAAGGGAGTGTTTAAACTGGCAAAATACAAACTAAATTAGAAGAGGCTGGTCCTAGGTTAACTGTAAAATATCTATTTCATAGCTGACCTCGTCTTTAATGATGAGTTTGGAGTTTCCCTACAGTAAATTGTACTGGATTTGTGAGCAAAATATGGATTTGTCTAGGAACAAAGTGATTACTTTTTTTAGCTGTGATAACATTCAGCCATGAATTACGGATCGCATAGAATATTTTCATACCTTGTTGAAATACTATAGAAACATTTTTAGTCACTTCTTACAGCATGAAATCCAAACCCTTTCCCCCCAGTTTTAACTACACATTTTGCCTTACAACATTCCAGTAACAATAAAATGTCAATAAAAACTACAATCACATGGTTGGAAATGTGATCAACCATCGGATCTTCTATTTAATAGCCATTTATTGCATTAATTAAAACTGTCAATTAAAACTGTCTGTTAGGATATATTTCTACCCTTGCACATCTAGTTTGTATTTACATTTCATCAGTTAGATTCCATGGTAAGCAGCATGATGATCAGCATGATGTCATCAAGTCCATTCAACTTTGAAAACATTTTCTATTTCTACATTCTAAATTCTATCAATATAGAAATACAAAGTAATTTGTAGTTGCTCTATGAGCATGGTGCAACACAATCAAACACAGGACAACATAAGGTGCAAATATACAAGGCACTTCATTAAGATTAATTAAAGCCAGTATCCAAGAGTGATTATATGACTCAAAAGGTCTGTGCAAATGAGATACTAGTGAAACAAACATATACCACAGCAGACAAACCATCAACCTTCTTATCATCAAGCCAATGCTTTATTTTCGTGGCAGTGTAGTTATGGTCATGCTGGGAGGTCAATTACCTCCACACCTGTCTCATACAGGATTTTCTCAAGAATTTAAGTGTTCATAGCAGCATCCATTTTTCCTTCAATATTAAAATACCATGACTGACTATGAATGCCTACAAACTGTACTTTGGTGACCAAGACAAATGTTGGGCTCATCAAATCTGTTGTGCAACATTTGCAGTCTTTCTGAGAGCTTGCCCCAGAGGAACTCAGAGTTTCATGCCATTTCCAGTCTCAATGATAAACAATGAGAACAGAAGGATTACCTGACTGACTATTCCTGTTCTGTCTGACGAATGTATCTGACTTCTCTACTGAAAATAAGAAATCTGTTGAATACCCCAATCTGCCTTTTTCAATGAGACCAGTGCCACATGATGACAGTTTGCAGTACTGAAGCCACCAGACACATAGAGCCTAGATACGGCAGATGAAGGATGACACAATGCATGAACCAGATGTGGACTTCTTCCCTGCTAATCTTCATGAATTCAGTAACGTGGTGAAAGGTTCCACCAGGGCATTACGACCATGGAAAAGATGTAGCAGGACAACTGAAGTTTATCAATGCTGACTGAAAGTTGTTGGACACTGGCACAAGAGGAAAGATATGCTGAGTACAAATGAAACCCAGCAACTCTTGTGAAGGCCAGATGCCAGCCAGACTGGTTGTACATGAGAAAGTTTAAAATGTTTACTCTTAAGGGGTTGGTCACTTATTTTATATTTTTCCATCAGTGCCTAAAGAGCTACCTAAGATAGAGAAGCCCCAATTAAAACTGAATTTATTTGGAAGAAAATGCTTCCTCAGTGGTACAATGACCACACTAAAACAGGCAGCAAAAATTAGAATGAATTTGGCAGCACACTGAATTAGAAATGTACTAAATAGCATGGAACGATGCTCTGAGTATAAGCATGCACTCATCAAAGCTATCATAAAAGTGTCATATTACTCTTCCTTAATAAAGATTAAGAGAAATAATCCTAGATATTTTTTAAAACAGTGTCTAAACTAACTAAAAATATAAATGAATCTGAATCCAATAAACAACCAAAATTATTTAATGACAAGATAGAAAATATGCTTTACTATACTATTAACATCAAAGTAGCATAGGTAAGAATGGTGAATTATCCAAATAAAGTAATCGAGCTAAATTAATTTAATAAAATTAATAAATTAATAAAATTTCTAAAAATGAACTGTGTTGATTAGCTCATTAAAGTCATCGTCATGTCTTGACTCTGTCCCAATTCGTTTACTTAAATATTTACTCCCAGCCATTGTAGAGCCCCTGCTTATGTTAATAAATTGGGTATGTACCCAAACAGTTCAAATGTGCTGTAGTTAGACCTCTGATTTAAAATAAAACCCAATCTTGATCTACAAGTTCTGTGTAATTATTGGGCAATTTCAAACAAATGGAATATTAGTGCAGCATTTGATACTGTTGATCATAACATTTTACTGGATAGACTAGAAAATATGGTAGGTGTTAAAGGCTTTGCACGTTCTTGGTTTCAAATATATGTGACTAACCGCTCTCAATTCATCGATGTCAATAATACATGCTCGGAAACTACGAGGGTAAAGCATTGAGACCCCTAGAATTTCCACTTTATATGCCACCATTAGAAGAAATTATTCATAAACATGGCATCAATTTTCACTGCAATGCATCCGACACATAGCTGTATTTATATGCCAAACCCAATGATACTAATATAACCAGTCAAATTAAAGATTGTGTAAATGACATAAAAAACTGGATGTCATGTAACTGTCTTTTACTTAATTCAGATAAAAGAGAGGTGTTACTTGTTGGATCTAAGTCTGCGAGAGACAAGTTATTTGACTTTGTGCTAAACCTAATCATTTACTCTGTAAATGTGTAAGTGTAAGAGGTAAAACCTTGGCTGCCACAGTAGATTCAGATCTCTCTTTTGATGCACATGTTAATAATATAACTAAAGTAGCTAAAAAATACTAAATGTTAATGATGCAGAAAAACCTATTCATGCATTTATAAGTTCTCTTTCAGATAATTGTAACGTTCTTCTAGTTGGATGTTCAGGTAAATCCATAAACAAACTGCAGTTTGTTCAGAATACAGCAGCTCAAGTGTTAACTAGAACTAAAAAGTTGATCATATCAGTCCTGTTTTAATCGTCTCTAAACTGGCTGCCAATTAAATTTCATAATAATTACAAAATACTTTTACTAAGTAAACTGTAGTTTTAGCTCTAGTATCTTAGCAAGCTTATTGAGCACCAAACCAACATGTTCACTTCGTGCACAGAATGCAGGGTTACTTATTATTCCTAGAATAAAACAGATCACGGCAGGTGAAAAAGCATTTTCTTATAAAGCTCCACAACATATATATTAAGAATCTTCCTGCCTCTGTTTGGACACAGCGTCAATGTTCAAGTTTAGATTATACAGATATTTATTCACTCAGGCTTTTGATTAGTCTTTTCACATGTTAACTACATTTCTTGTTATTTTGCTGAGGTTCACCCAAGACCCAGGACCTATAGCAGTAAGAAAAGGAACTTGGAGCCTGGGGGCCACTGGGACCAAGAGGGACTTAGACCTTTTCTGTTGGCCTAAGAGTGATACAAAACTTTGCCTGTTTATAGTGGTTGTAAACAACTTGTATATAGAGGCACACAATAATTCTCCCTGCCAATTCCCCCAGTATTTTGCCAATAACCTAAACAATAAATCCATATTTGAGTGGATGCTCAAAATAGTTCATGTTATACGTGTGTGGATCTTGGTCAGATTTCCTATATTATGGGTCACAATTTCTGCAATGTTCATCTGAAAATAACTGAGTTTATGTCTTTTTTTCTCATCTGTACAGCACTATCAGTAAGATAAATGTCAATGTAGTGTATGCATTAAAGACTGACAAGATGTTGTGGGGGAAGCTTCTTCACATATAAAGTTACATCCGATAATAGCATGAACAACAATACACATGGTATTCTAGTACACACATACACACAGAGAGATGGTATTTCAATACGACAGGGTAGCATGCACAATTTTCTATCTGTGTGGTTTCCTGTGAAAGACAAGCAGCTGATTCCACCACAACAACCCTGACATCAGATATTCTGAAACAATCAGGCGCTACACACACACACACACACACACACACACACACACGCGTGCGCACGCTTCCATGATTGCCATTTTTTAAATCAGAGTGAATTTATGGAAATTCTTCCAAATGTTATGTCATTTGTAGCAGTCAGTTTAGCAACAACACCAAAAGCACCAACATAAACAAAACATAATTGCATGGTACTCAGTAGTTAGTGATTATATGATAACTGAATTTATGAGGGAACAGTTTTATTGGTGAATTTCATGATTTTGTCTGAGACCTATTTGGAAAATGTAGATATGTGAGACATGACCCAATATTTCTCATTTTAAAATACTTAAGAGACAAAATGAATGGATTTAAATGTTTATAGAATTACTATTTTATTAACTTTTTAATTATATTTTTTCCCTTTTTATACTTGCATGCACTAATAACTCCACATAATAATCCCACAGTGTACACTTTCAAATCTTAGTGTGTTTGCGCGTATGTACAATAGCATCACTGAACTCACCCACTAAAATGAAAAATAATACACCACCATCTCTAGTGTAGGTGTTGCTAAACCCTTTTATGGGTTCAAGTACCCCTAAACTGGATCCCAGCACCTCTAAAATTTGTAAGGAGTCGTTTGTTGTTGTTATTTTTAACAGAAGCTTGTCTTCTGAAAAACGTTAAACCCACAAAAAGGATATGGTTTGTACATAGTTTAAAAGTTTTTTAAAATAATGAATATACAGCAGTCCCATTGCTTCTCAAATAGCATGAAGTGGTGCCTTTGTGGCTCAGCATTCTCATGTTTGTTGGCGTCTTCCCAGTCACAGTGTTTTCCCTACCCAATGTTCTTCCTTCAAAAGTGTTGGACACTGATTGGAAACGTGCAATGACAGTTAAATAATGTTAAAATATAGTTTTTAGGTTGCTTGTCTCAGTTGATGCTCAGCATCCTGAAAGCTCTGATACTAGAATCACCCAAATAGCTAGTCAAACCTTTATTAACAGATTTTAAGATGGCTCAGATAAACATCTGTAAGACATTTCCAAAAAAAATACCAATGCCAATGTAATCTATGCCTGTGCACCCTCTAAGCTAGCATAAGCCATAAGGAACCATACAGAATCAAATGATTCTGTCTTAGATTGTATGGATGCTAAATTATAAATTGTAACATTTAATGTAAATCACAAGCCGAGGGAAGAACTTGCTTTTTGGTGAGTAAACTGATATTAAGCAGTTGTAAACAAACTGTAAACGGTAAACTATTGATAGAAACTTGCTTTACGTTGCTAAACCTACTTTATAGCTACATTCAGTCTTATTTACATTCAATCACATCTTAGGTCCAATTTCAGCATTATTTAGGTTGATGTTTATTATTTAATTATGTATTATGCCTATGGTATTTCCAATTTACCTTCTTCTCTTTATTGTCTTTCAGTGTTTAAGTTTTCCAGTAAAATGTTGAATATGAGAAATATTTTGCATGCGTGCAAGCTGTCATTACTCAAGCTGATGCATAGTAAAACAATATGCAGAATTAAAAAAGCATACTTAGAATCTGTATATCTCTCTGTAAATTGTTATTTCCCATCTGTTTAATAAATAACAGCTTGGGAGAAATATTGGCTATTAGACACTATAACACTTTCTCGCTTCCTCTCCTGCACTCTCCATCTTGTCCTCTTCCCTTGGTGCACACTTGGAAGGGCAGACATTCCTGTGGGCTATCAAGTTACCCGTTGCCATAGTAACCGGTAGGAAGGCAGCTCCATTAATCATTTAGAGCTCGGCCGAAGTGGAGGTCGGCCTGATTGCAACGGATAGGGTATCATCCCTGTGCTTCACTGGAGACCTCCTTGATTTGAATTAGAAGAGATTAAGCTGGCATGTCCCTCACCTGCCCCCCACACACACACCCACCACCATGGTCCACCATCATCATTGGCCTGCTTGTATCATGTGACCACACTCCATGGAGCCATGCGGATTAAGAGATTGGAGCTGAGTGCTTGTTTTTTCGACACTCACTGAAACATAAGACGAGCACAGGTGTCTATGGCAAAAAGCCCCAATGACTGCCAGAAAAAAAAACAAGTACCACATGTAGTCCTCCTTGGAACTTCCTCTTCATCTCCTTTGCTTCCTCCAGCAACTGCCTATCTCCATCTTTTGACTTTTTCAAATACTTGTTGCTGCACATATTTAAGCTGCAGATAATAACTCAGTTTTATTCACACACGGACATTTCCCTCTCTTTCAAGCCCATGAAATGGTGCATTTGAAGTAAAAGCCTTTTACAACTTAACGTTAATTCACTTTTTATGGGTGTGTAGTACAAGAAGTTCTGGCCAGAGCAAGCCATGGAAAGCTGAGTCTTGATGAGTTTGCAGTTAAATGCGATGTGAGAAAAGCCAGCCCTGTGCTTAGGGGAAAAAGGGAGTTAAAGCCTGGCTTGATAGCTGAGGTCAGTCCATCCAGACCAAGTTCAGGCCAATGAAATGTGATGACCGGTAAAACGACTGAAAGCGTTAGTCCATGAGAAGTGGCCCTTGGGCACTCCCTTGCTGAGGTCCCTCGGCCCCAAACGACAGCAGCATGAGTTTTGATTTATGAGTCTGTAGTGAGAGGGACATGGAACGACACAAATCACTCTGACTATGAAATAGTGGTGCAGCAACCTCCACTGTGAGTGGCTCCCAAAGGTGCCTGGCAAATTTACAGGCAACCCTAGCACTTCAAACGCTAGCCATAACTTAAACCTAGACGATTTTACTGTTCCATAGAAGTAAGGGAAGGGGGCATGCAAGTAAGAGATGAGGGATAAAGATAAATAGGTTGTGGAAAAATTAAAACCTCCTTTGTTTCAGACAATTAAAATTCCAGTTGCCTCCAGATTGAGGAGTTAGGGATTCCTCAACCAGCACAGTGTATCTTGGTAATGGACCGTAAACGAATACTGATAAATAATGAGTCCAAGCTGTTTTATCTGGGGGTTTAACATTTTTTCTTCTCCCTGCAGTTCTGTGTGTAGAAAAGGGTGTGAAACTACCGTGAAGAAGTAGCCTGATGAGATTATTATTTCCGCTACTCATTAGAATTAATGGTCTTGACACCTTGCTTGTCCAGATTTCAAAGCATTTGGTTGGTACATGGCCTTGTTTATGTCCAGTCTAATAAGTGATGCAGTAGCTGCTTTAATTGGGGGAGTGAACAGCTGCTGACTAGCAGGTCTTCCCTTTGAGGGGAGGTGGACCGGATCATAAAAGTTATTGTACATTGTTATGGGCAGTGGTAAGTTGTAATGCTATTTATTTATGAACAGGCAAGTTTGGGATATATACACTAAGCGGCCATTTTATTAGGTACAACTTGCTAGTACCATGTTGAAATCCATTGCATAGATTCAACAAGATGCAAACATAATTCCTCCTAGGATTAAACGATTTTGTTTTCTGTGGTAGTCATTTAAGTACGCCGAACACATTGTTATGTTCAGGAAACCAACTTGAGATGATTAGAGCTTTGTGACATTCGCGTGTGTGTTGTTCTGTTGAAAGTAGCCATCAGAAAATGAGTACATTGTGGTCATAAAGGTATAAACATGGAAAGCAACAATACTCAGGTAGGCTGTGGCAAAGTGTGCCAAGAAAATGTCTTCTTTTCTGGACCATTCTCTGCGAACCCTTAGTGATGGCTATGCATGGAATTCCCAGCAGATCAGCAGTTTCTGAAATACTTAGACCAGCCAGTCTAGCACCAACAACCATGCAACATTCAAAGTCACTTAAATCAACTTTCTTCCCCATTCTGGTGCTCAGTTTGAATTTCAACAGGTTGTTCAACATCAATATGCCTAAATGCACCAAGTTGCTGACATGTGATTGGCTGATTAGATATTGCCAGTTGACAAGCAATTGATTGTGAGAGTATTTTAAATTAATAAGAAACAGGTTCACACTTACTCCCTTATGTAAAGCATACAGTCCGAAACCAGTAATTATTAATCTGTAGCACCCACGCTTTTATACCTAAAGCCTACCATTACTATACATTAATGTATGTGTGCAGTCAGCAATACTTTCACTGATGTAGCTCTGCAGGAGAAGGTTTGTTTGTTTGTTTATTTGGCTTCTTTAACGTCCCTATCGCCATCAATACGCATGTCTTTGGAATGTGGGAGGAAACCAGAGTGCCTGGAGTAAACCCACGCAAACACGGGAAGGACATGCAGACTCCACACAGAAAGTACCCAGGCTGCTCCACCCTGGAATTGAACCCGGGACCTTCTTGCTGTGGGGCAGTGCTACCCACCAAGCCACTGTGCTGCCCCTGCTGGAGAGGGATGATAACCACTGGTCTAATGCAGTGTTTCTAACCATGTGGTCCATAGTGCCATTCAGGCTAAATTTGACTACATATTAATGCCTGTGAAACCTGCTTTTGACAATTATCCCATACAGTACCACTTGGTGAAACCACTGCTCCAAGCGAGCAGCCACAACAGTGTATTTTAATCATTGTACACTATAGCTTTGTAAACTGAAGTTGTTCTGTGTGGAAGATGGCAAGGACAAATCTGAACCTGTTACTGTAAAATGAAAAGGCAGCACATGGCTCGTCTATAATAACCACATAAACTACAACTGTGCTGCTGTGGTTTTTTTAACAAGTGCTATAGCTCATTTGTTCAGCTTGTCACTTAACCCCAACATAAGCTGATGAGATAACCCCTACCATCATGACATGATTTGGGTTGACCCTGTTGTTGAAGGAAGTATTGCTAAGAAATGCATGACAAACAGTATGATAGACAACCAACAGTATCATCTTGCATTTAGACACCATTTGTTCCTTTCTAAATGTTAACCTAAATGCCTATTTGAGCTACGTAGTTTATTAGCTCTCAAAATGATGTGCATATTTAGACTAGAAAATCCAATCATGCACGAGCAATTACATTTGCTCTAATCCTTATAATTGCCAAGAGTCTTGAAGGTTATGATTAAAAACCTTAGAAGCTTAAGAAAAGCTATGAATGTGTCTGAATATACATACTTGGCGATGCCTATGCCCAGACTCGCACGAGGAAGCATGCTATGGAAGAGTAAGTGCTGTGCAGGCAGCTTCGATTTCCTGAACAAGTTGATAAAAGACAGAGTCCAGACACAGGAGGAGGAGGAGGTAGAGAGAGAGAAGAGAGCTTCAAGCCTCACACTGAGCTGAGCCACACTTCAGTGGAAGCTACAAGGACATACCCACAGTTTAACTTTAATTAGGCATTCCTCAGAGGAACAATGAGACATTTGTTAATGTCTGCGTGTGCATGTATGATAGAAAATGTTGGTAATAGAAAGCAAGTGGTAAATACATTAGCATAAAATTAGTAGTAAAGCTATGAGATTTTAATGTGGATTCTAACATTATATGCTTAATTTTCTGTTTCATGTTATCAGAACACGGTTTAATAAATATGGTGTGTGAATTTGTGTCAATTTCTCCATAAAATAAAGTACAATTTGAATGCACATTACTGTGAAACTATGAATCAACATTAGATATAATAATAATGAGAGTGATAACATAACATATTGACAACATAATCAACAATTTGACCCAAAAACATGAACAGACTTGAATTTATCACATTATAATACTATTTTCTGATCTTCATTCCAATATTTGTGAGGTATATAATATCTTAGCCCTTTCATCCTGCTCCCTCTCTGAAAAAGTGATTTCTTTTTTGCTGCCCTTCCAGAAAGACCATTCCTGACTTTGAACTATATGATGGTTTTTTTTGTTGTCCATATTTTAAATACATCATACAAATCTCTTGTGTTTTTGGTTATACACTGCTCACAATTAGGGTATATTTCAAAATGAATATTAAATGATTAAAAAAAGGCACATTTGATTTTATTTCATTTAACAAAATAATCAGAATAGCAAATAAAAAGTCAGTTGAAAGTTGTTCCATTATGCAAATAAGATTTAATCTCAATTATTGTGATTGAGTAGCAAGTGTCATATTTATGAGGGTGAAACAGAAGCATGTTAAACTGGATGAGAGTACTGCATTGACTGTTCAATGGGGTGTATGGTCACCCAAGACTGCCAAAACACACTGACAACGATGGGTCATGAACAGGGTTATATTGACCAGCAGTTATTGTGGAATCCTCCTTATATTTGTTTTGAAATATCCCCTAAAATGTGTTAGCAGTTATTATTATAAATATACTTATAATTAACTTTATATAGACACAATTAGCTACCACATTAAGCTTATTACTTCTCATAGTCAGACACTGATAACGCTGTGAGCCATGACCTTAACATAATGAAAGGTGATCAAGAGAAACCATTCAACAAGTGGTCAAGGATACACCCCTAATCTACACCTTCTTTACTTTTTATTATAATTCTAACATTATAGCACTGTGCTAAAGGTTCTCTGAGCAGGTGAAGGCCAAAATAGGTATCATTCATCCACTGATAAAAGAACAGAAACAGAGAGGTAATAAACTAGCATGTGGTAACCCACAAGGTATCATCACAGATTGATTCCAGACCTGTATTTTACAGTCCTGAAAAAAGAATACTTGCTTTGCCTCATAATCCCACAGAGGCTTGTCCCTTCGCCAGATGACCAGTTCCCATAAAGTGGGCATCTTCACAGTATCTTTCAGTGTTTAATTCCTTCATGACATTTTCTTTTCAGTGTTTTATGCTTGTACTTTGGTTGTCATCAAGGGGTTTCAATGTTTTCCGCATTGACAGAGGATATTATAATACTATCCTTTGTTTCTTTAACTTTTCTTTTAGTACAGGATGGTTTTATTTTACCCATCAATCTCAGCAATGTCAGAACAGCTCTTCAGATTATTGTCAGTGAGATGCTCCCACTGGCTAGGATCAAGACCAGACACACATTTTTTTCTCTCTCTTTCTCTGTGTTTTACTAACTCTCTCATTTCCATTGTATTTGTGAATAAATGGGTGCAAAATAAAAACATTAGATAAATGAACCACTATTGTCCAATCTAGGGGGTACTGCTGCCTTGTGTCCAGTGATTTCAGGGTCTCAGTAATTAAAAGTAAGTCCTTGACATGCATAAAGCAATATTGAAAAATTAATATACTAATTTACAGGAGCTGCAGGTTCTTATAACTTTCTAGTGCATATTTATGGACATATATTCTCTTTGTGTTATTCTTAATGTATTCTTAATGAAACTTAATTTTAAAAAAAATGTTAGAAAGAGAATGCAAAATGACTAGTGCAGCTATAACAGTAAATTGAACCTGACTGATAATTTAAACCTTTTGTAGGGCAAATACAGGTCAAGCATATCTTGCCAATCAAGAGGGGCTGATCTGACTTAGTGTTTTGCAAAAAACACAAATGGTGAAATTCATACTTCAACAATGTCAGTATTCCCTTGCTCACCCGTCAGTCAGCGGCAAGGCTCGCTTCGAACGCCAAAACACTAGAAATGGAAAAGAAGATTCTATGTCATTTCCTGTTCCTCTGTCGTTTGCATGACCTTGATCCGCCTTACGCTTCTCACATTCCTACTCATTTGCAGTCATCTCTCTCTTCCTTCACCTCGATACATACATCTACCTAGCTGTCTACCTACCTCTGGTCAAATTGATTGTTTTCAAGCAAGGCAAAGAGCCATGTGCATCCTCACTCATTTAGAAAAAGCACAATACGTTTTTTACTTTGTTATAATTTGTTACCTAATTTTTATTCAAATTGGTGATTCTTACTATGACAGTTTAAGGTGATCAAAATAAAATATCCCATAACAAAATATCCCATAATGTTTGTGAGCAATGTAGATATTTTAATACACACTGGACAGTCTTTAATAATCTGAATCTGATACTGCAAGAGGGTAAAAATCTATAAATATATGAAATGTAAAAGTGGAAAATGTGGGAATGCCTTGTACCATCAGATTAGCATTGAGTGTACTTTTTAGATCCCTCCATTTACACTTTTTTTGTTAAGGTGTTCATTTCCCATCCGAAGTATATACGAATTATTACATTACCGAGCAGGTTGCATGGGTCTAAAAGAAAATAAATATGCTGAGATGCACAAGATGAGCTTTAAGTGCTCATTTAGTGCCTTAAGCAATGGGCAAAAGGCAAGCAGCTGATAGAGTTTGTTATTTAAACATATTGTAATCCGATCATGCAAATAAATAAATACATAAATAATATAAATAATCCTACAAATCTAAAATGCTTATTGCTATCGGCTGATTTGAGCAATTCCAGGTAAACAAATGATATATTAGATACTGATAGCCACTAGTGCAAATGTCCCTACCAAATATAAACAGCACTGGACATTTTGGCAAAGCATCAATGTCTGATGTGCTGGCTTACATTTTCTTTGGGGAAAAATAAACTTTAAGAGCATTTTGCTATCAGTGGTCCAAGGAGAGAAGGCATTCACTGGAGTAACAGAGATCTGATTGCAGAACTTCCAGAGTATGTAGAGGCTGGTAAATATGGCTCAGCACAATGACACCTTTAAAAGTTGGAGAAGAATGGGGCCCCTAATTTATGTCAGCACTATTGCAGAGGTTGAATTTATTGACAGTAATGCAATACGGTCAGATCTACTTAAAAAGCCCCAAGGCCTCATATTATGCAGCTTTCTGTCTTTCACACCAGCCTTTACTGTAACTGTAGACTTTCAGATGACGTAAAGGACATATGGCCTCAAAACCTAACCATTAGGAGGACACCACTCCCTACAAACAGAATTCTCCAATTTCTCCTGTTAATAGAATTACAGGTTAATTTAAATTAGACTGCTCATGCTAACAAACTGTGACATGAAAACAGGAACCACTCAAGGAAAGTGTATATAAATGCAACTTGATTCTCATTATAGTCAATGCACAGAAGTGCTGACCATCACTGATTGGCCATGAAACATCAAAGCAGCATTTCTGCAACTTGAGTTTTTTTTGCGCCTGCTTGCAATCTATGCTCAGAGCTTCTCTAGAATGATGGGTTAAGAAACATGCATAACACACATTCTATTTAACCCAGGACCTCACAAGCATTCGACTGATAAATAAGTAAGCACTCGTTAACTGCTGCTCTACAGGCTCACTAATTTTGCCCTTGTGTTTAACTGCAGAGACACGTGAGGAACATCCTGGGTTTAGTGGTCATTAGAGTGCCTCGATTCTAAAGGTGCCGGTTTGTTTGGCTATTTATGTGTTAACATGCTTCTTATGACTTCCTCTCATAAAACAGCAATAAGCAGTCCTTTATTCCCAAAAAATATATGATCAATTTAATCATCATATTGCGTATTTGCCTTCTACACTTTCAGATAGTGAAGACAATGGAACTCAACAAATGTTTGAGATCAGGCCAAATAATAACCTCCACTAATGATATTAGGTAAAAATATAATTATTTCTGTTATAGCTCAAAGAAAGTATTCACTGTTCCCAAACTCCCCTTCCCCCCTCCCCAGCTTTACCAGCAGACTCAGAACAGCTGCACAGCAACTTGTCTGGGCTGAGTTACCATAAGGTGCCTGGCTCTTGGATTTTATTGATATTTTACTACTGGGGTTGATGTAAATATGGCTATCGAAGCATGTCCCTGCACAGCATGGACCACTGCTGGCCTGCAGACCCATGCTTGACCCAGGCTCTGAGCTCTCTCAGGTGAATCTCATTCTTAGAGCCGCGAGAACACCAGAAGAATTTGCACCATAATAAATATACTCAAAAATGTTTTTTTTGCTTTGTTCAGTGCCAGATGACTTCACCTTCCTGCTAAGGTGGAGTACGGGGTTTAGACGTACTACAGGGTAGTGACGCAATCTTCTTTATCAACCTTGCTATTTTTGTAGATTTATCAACAGACTAAATATTAAAGTACAACTAAACAGGTCTAAAGGGTTTCTAACATTTTGCTTATAGTTGATTAAGAGTGTCAAATGGTTAATAGCCTATATGCTATAAGTTTTGAAACCTTCGCAGAATTTCCCACTGAGTATACTGTAGTTATGTATGGTTAAATCCTCTTTTCAATTACAGTGCCCATTAAGGATGATGTTTGACCTCATGCTGTTACTAAGTGTCTGTCTGGCCAGCTGTAGTATGTGTACAAACCCACATTTAGTGTGGGGCGCCCTGTCTGAGACTTGAGAACGTTTATCTGCTCTGGCCTATCTGTGTAAAGTCCTCTTTAATACCTAAGTACAAGAATACCCAACTCTCCTCCCTACTGTTTCAGCTACCCCCCACATACAGATAGACACAGGCACACCTTACCAGATGTAGTGTTTCCTGTAAAGAACCATCTACTCTGGAGATTATCATAGCACATAGCTGAGGTTATACTACATGTAGCAAAATCCTTTTTTTTAGTTTTCCTTATGACTGAGACTGCCATCTGTTCTATATATAATAAGGAGCTAATATAGTTCCCAAAGACTATGAATCTATTGGTATATACTGTAAAAATATATCATAGTCTGTAGAGCAAACATAAATTGTCCATTTTGGCAACACAAAGTGCACTGTACTTTTGCTTATTTCTATATATTAAGTTTAAATAATGTCCGAAATACAGCTGTGCTGTAGTGGCATTCTAGAGCATCATTTGGATGTACCTTTCTTTTAAAATGGTCTGGCTATTTCTAATAAACAAAATGATATATTTGATTGTCTGGTCAACATAATGAAACATTTCTATCCCAATGGACATGATGCCCTTCAGGATGACATTGTACCCATGCAAAGAGAACAGGCGGATCACAGATTTGTTTGAAGTATATAAAATGTGAAAAGCAAAACTGAAGACGTGAGAGAATTTGCACTAATTTGTTTGTGGACACAGAACTGTCCATTATTAAAACACCAACTGCAAAGAGTATCCATTTGAAATTACTGTTATATCCTTTTGGTCTATTCTACTACTTATTAGAGATTTCTTTTGCTATTAGTCTGATACATTTTCTACAAGATTAAATTACCATATAATTTCAAAGCTGAGCATGTTTTTATATTGCAAATAATATATTTAGCTAATATATTTACATCTTAGAAGTTAACAGTATAAAATTTTAAAATATATAATTAATTTTACATATTTTCAGCCTGAGCCCTGCACATATGGAGATATTATTGCTCAATAAAAATCATTAGCATATTTGACCTATGACACAATGTAGAAATGCCAAAGTTGCTTCTATTCTGGGAATAACTCTGAGATATCGACTAAAACTCTGTAATAGATTAGATTAGATTAGATTAGATTAGATTAGATTAGCTCTGCTGTTAGGCTTGGGATAAAATGTTTAAAGCTTTAATTTTCAACATTTTTAAATTATATATTGACAAAAATTAAAGCACATATTGTTAAACACAAATGTATTGTAATAGTTGAAACAAATAATGGACAAATTGAAATAAAGAATGGAATGAGATTAAATCATAACTGAACGATAGAAGACAAATAAGGCTGTTTATGTCTATCATAAACAGTGGGCACAATACATTGTCATTGTAATCAAGTTTAACAGGCGTAGATTTGACCAACAATTGTCAATTTCATTTTAATTAATTTAACCTTATTTAATGATGTAGATCACAATAATGACTGTTAAGAAAATGTGTATTAATAAGGCTCTAAATATGTTACTAAACTTTAGATTGATCAATTTCCAGCAAATCTATGCAGTGTAAAACTATTTAGTGTAAACTGTCACATGACCATGCTGCTTAATTCATGTTTGCACCACGAAAAGATGGTGATTATATCAAAGCTCACAAACAAAAGGTTAATAAATTATGTTAATATAAAGATAGGACAATGGTTTTGGATATGTCTTTTATGTTTTGTCTGGTCATCTTCATTTCCTTCATGAATAATGGGCTGATGCCAGTGATTATAACAATGATTTTAAAGAAAAGCACTATCCACAAAACGCTTTTTTAATACTAAATCACTTTATCCACAAAAGGCTTTTTTATTCAAAAGAACTTGAATCCACAAAATGTGTTTTTGTCATGTTTAAAATTATTTGACATATTTAAAAGCAATGTAACTAAAAAATGGAAGGGATTTACGTATTCCTCTCTACAGTGCATAAAATAAAATGAATAAAGTTATTTATGAAATCTGGAGGGATTTCAGTGCATAAACAGCAAGGGTGCAAGCCTCTCTCAGACGACACTGCATCAAAAACAACCATTCAACAATAGCTGATATAACCACATGTGCAATGGATTACTTTGGCAAAACTTTATTATGCACTTAAAAGAGCAGTTGCATTTACAAATGCCACTTTAAACTTTCCTGTTAAAAAGCCTCATGTTAACCATGTCCAGAAGCAATGGTGACTTATCTAGGCTTAATGGAATCTAGGATGGACCATCGCACAGTAATTAATATTCCTCTTGTTTGGAATAAATGGATGCGTGTGCTCCAACCAAAGACGAAAAACACGAAACATCTAAACTATTATCAGGAGCAAGGCCTGATAATGGCACTGTCATGGTATGGACTGTGTCAATGCCATTGGCAATGGTAATTTACACTTCGGTGATGGCAGCATTAATGCAGAAATGTATTCTGAGCTTTCAGAGCAACATATGCTGCCTTCAAGATCCCATTTTTTCCAAAAATGCCAATGCATTCTTCATCAAGACAATTTAAAAAACACATGCTGCACAAATTACCAAGACATGAAAAGGGTCTGGGTACTGGACTGGCCGTGCCTGCACTCTACCTGTCCCCAACAGAGAATATGTGGAACGATGACTGTTGGGCAGAAGTTTGATGACTGCAAACTGAAAACTGTATTAATTGAGTATGTAATAGTTTATTTTACAACAAAATGCTTATTGATTATTTCAATGGGCCACTAATGATAAATGACATGGGGTATTTTCATGTCTGGGGAAAATTCGGAATTAATTGTGTTAACCATGTCTGGGAAATGTAACAGTGGTTATATGGTACAATTATCTTAAAAGTGTGTGTGTACTGGAAAACCTATAAACAAACAAGACAACAACGTAGTCATACAAAATGAAAACAATGAACTAGAACTTAGTAATAATATTTAACATTTAACATTTATTTAATATGTATGGGTCTATAATGTATGTAGATTTATTTATGGCCAACACACAGTGTATATACTCCTATAGAAAAAATTATGTTTTCAGATAAAAATGTAGGATTGCAGCAAAACTTGGCAAGCAGTTATGTCTCAGGCAGATATGTAAATCATTATGGGTGTGATCTGATTACAGACTAAGTCTTGCCATAAGAGGACACAAAAGTGTTTCCCCTGCTGCTGATAAAAGGAGCTACTTTTGAGTAGTATACATCTTGGTGAGAGATTATTGGACTCTGGATTATGCACTTAAATACATGTTACCAGTTGACAGACTGACAGAGGGGCATCTTTGGATGCAGAGGAACAAGATTATAATTTTGACAAATTGTAACACAATGACCCAACTGTTGGTGTGATGATCTATGGAGCTATTGGATATGACAGTTGGTCACATGTGTTACCTCTCATGGCAGGGTTTCCAGCTGGCATTTTACAGCAGAAGAACGTTTGCTCTCATACAGCAAGTGTTTTCCAGGATTGTCTCTACCAGATAGCAACAGTCCCTTGGAATGCTTAGTCACCACATGTATCACCAATCTAGCATTTACTTGACCAACTAGAACAGCAGCTTCAGGAACTTATAAATGTGCAGTATCCACAGGCCCATCTGCAACATATGTGGGTAAATGTGGCACTGGATTCGATCCCAACACCTTTTTTTGGTGTGTGTTGTTTTATTTATGCTCATGAAATAGAGAAATATGGTGGAGAATGAAACCATCACTGGGTTCCAGTTGTTGCTAACAGAAATCTAAATGAATGTGTTATCACAAGTTGAAGTTGGATTGCATTTTGGAATGTCCACGTGCGTGCATGCATCCATCAGGTGCCTGACTATGTGGAATTGTGCACAAACATTCAAGCATGTGGGTGGTCTGGGCTTGGGATATTATTGCAATTTGCAAGTACTTGACAGTAATTCTGCTGTCTCTATAAAGACCCCCACTCATTTAGACTCTTGGCTTGGTATACAACAGCACTGCACCCTTACTGCTTGGCATGCTTCTTTGACTATGTAGTCCCATTTTATTGAATGGAGCTGCATCATGGAAAAATAAATGAATAAAGAACTTTTGCTTTGGGTACATATGTGCAGTTCTTGTGTAAATATGTACCTAAATATATACCTAAAAGATTGTGCTTTAAAAATGGTAATTCAGTAATGTATGCCGCTAAACTTGGTTCACGATTTTGTTTTGTCTTCAGTGCCTGAACAGGCCGACCATCAAGCTTGTCTCTCTCTATGCCACTTAAGTGTTGATGGAAACTTATGCTGACCAAGAGAAGTGTGAAACAAGAACAAACTTCTATAAGCAACCTGAACATGTGTTTCTACTCTAGCAAACCTGTTACATTCAAATCAAAAAAGCTTGGACTGTGAAAAGGCCTTTAGTCCCTTCACTTTCAGTTAAGTTAGAGTGTCAACAGCTACTTTTCAAAGGCCTGTTTTGTTCACCATACCATAACAAAAGAACACTTCTAAGAAATAGTTTATTAGTAGTAATTATTGTCCTTTCCACATTTTGATAATCAGTTTTAGATGGGTTAAAGGTTGATGTGTAGATGAGTTTTCATCCAGTTCCAGCTTGTTCTAGTTGAAGGATCAGAACTAGTGGAAAATTAAGTGGTTAGCACTGGAAGCATACAAGTAGAAAATTTTACATACACAGACATACACATACAAAATAATTGCTAGTAAGATTAATAAATGCTTATGCATTACAGGCTGGATTAATATGTCTAAATATGAAAATTGTGGAAATCTGTCTGGTACTATGTAATGTCTATGTAATGTGGTTATAATGTCATAATAACCACATTACAGTAGTTACCACTTTAAAATGAAGACCTAAGACAGTAAAGTATTCTTTGTGCCAGGTTTGTGCTATAATAAGGAAATATCTAGAATGAATATACATTAAGATACACAAAATAATACTTTATTTTGTTTTACAAAAGAAATTAAGACTGTGCACACAAGCTAACACAAAAAAATCTTGTAAGATGCACTGTCAAGACTGTATAGGAGGACTCAGTGTATAATTCTGGTTCCTCACAGAAAGTGCCTAACTTTTATTAGAATGTTCTTAATGGACTGTAGTTTAATATTTAATTGTTCTGATATTTTTAGTGCTTTCTGTTGTGTGTATAGTTCTTTGTATTATATAACAGATATTATTAAACTTTTAACTATACCCAAAAATACAGAGATTGACCTGAGACTGACTGATTAAAATTCTAACTGATTCTAACTAAGTGCAAATTTACTTTACCTTAGTTAACTTACTTAAAGTTAGTTCACTTAAAGTGAATAATGCAGCTTGAGTGAAACCTCATTAAGCAGAATGATGAGTAACATGTTTGTTATCATGTGTGGCACACGCTGTGTTTCATGGTATCTTGACAGTTGCACTGACAGATTTGTTGTATTGTTAACTTAATGGATTAACTGAGTTACAGATTGATAGGCTATCCTCATATTTTATGTTGTATAAAGCATTTCTATTGGAATTCAATTATTGTCTGAAATAGTATTCTATAATAATGTGGCAAAACTAAATTTTCTTACATCAAAGCATCCATCAAATAATTAAACATAATATGATACAAATAATTTAACAAAACCATGGGTCTCTTTTTTTGTAACCTTAACAATACAACAACTGCATGTATGCCTATAAATTTAGATTTAAAATTAAATCTATTAATAAGTCCTACTTTTGCCTCATTAATAAGACTGTCTCCATAAGGGAACTGATATCAGATCTGATAGATTCTACAGACTAAGCAGTATGAGTGTTTGATTATTCCCACCTTTGTGTGCATACAATATTGCCTTTTTGAGAACCAAACAAACATGTATGTCTCTGTATTATGCAAAAGTTTCAGAACCTATATCAAATAATATAAGGAAGTCTGTTGACTTAAAATGAAAAATAAGTCAACACGTCCTCATGGAGACAAACTTAACAAATGCCTTCAGATGCATACATTGTAAAACATCTGAACACAATTCCTGGTGATCCCCTAGAGCTAATTGTGAGATCTCAGAGCATACCTTATTCATTAATGCTTTAACAAACTGTCCAACATGTTTGCTATTATGTGTTGGCTACTTAGGCTGTGATAACTTTTCATATACAGAAGGTGTGTAGGACTGTAGAATCAAGTATTATATCCTCTATTAAATATTAAGAGCATTACGCATTGATTGTCAAAATGTCCTATATTTTAATTCAATGCACGTTTTTGAACCGTATATAGGACTAAACTACTGAAACAAGAACCGATTTTGAGCCCCATGAGAAAAGATCAAACTATCATCAAAGGTTCAGCGGAGGTATAATTATTAACCTTACATTTGCTTTAAAGATATATAGGTCATATGAGTTATGGCACGAATGTGATGATGATGTTTTCATGTATTTTTTTTTTCTTAGAGTGAATTTGCTCTGTAGAAACACCTGAACTGATCAAAGACAACCTTTGCATAAATGCATTGATCAATATTCGGTCAGAATGAATCATGTCGGTAAGCCGCGGTCTGCTTCTCACGCAAAGATTGTTTCATTTGTTTTGAATTCATGATCCTAACTCGTAATCATCCCATTCTAGTACGTATACCGACGCTGATTACAGCAGTCATGCCTTACGTTTGTTTTCCACTGAAATGCACACTGACACCAAGCGTCTGGGTTCAATTCCCGTTCTCGCGGCTGAGCATGACATTTGCTGCACGAACGTAACTCATCAAGCCGCTTCCCCACTGTCCCGCCGAAGAAGAGCAGCGCCCTGCACGAGCCTCCATGTGCTCTCTCCTAGATTTCCTCAAAATCCCATCTTGCCCTAATCAGTCCAATTAGTAAAGGTCGATGTGTGTGCGCTCGGGTGGAGTACTGGGAGGTTGTGAAAACTAGGGGGCGGCTATTAGACGAAACGCGATCCCCATTCATCAGCGCCGTAATAATCAGTGGCGTGCGGCTCTCGGGACGTTCTGATCACAACGATCCGTGGAAACAAGATGTTTACAAACACTGTCAGGACGAGACGAGCAGCACTGATTGGCCATGCCACTGCCACGCACATCCACGTTAGAGTAAAGGACTTCCCAATCAAGTCCACCATACACTGGAAAAACAATCCAGTTGAATTAGACTCGACTGAAGTGAAGCCGAAGCCCGACTAATAACATATACATCCCTTTGTAAGGACACGCTTCATTCCGGATGCATGGATATTGATCTATTTATGTAGAAGCTAGTATTAAATGCGTATGTGTGGGTAGACGATATTGGCTATTTAGACTCAGAAAAGGGACCCATCCTCCTTGGGCAGCCTATCTTAAATCTAAGAGTTAAGTTAAGTAACTAATTTACCTAGTTAATACATTTTAATAGTAGTGTTTTCTATTTAAAAACGGAACGTAAATATGAACATTTAAAAGAGAAAACATGTGAAGAAAATTATAAATACATACATCATATCAATGAAATAAACTAAATACAAGACTGAAATAGAAATGTACATTGCAAAATTGTATTAGGTAATAATAATAATAATAATAATGTTTTAGTTTGATGTTTATATAAAATTTTGTTTCATTAAATTAAAATACGACACACACGAATATCCTGTCAAATTAAATAGTTTATAGGGCATGAGACCTATAAAACGATTTCTCATCATTTTAGTATGTCAGCTGTCTGTGTGTGTGTGTGTGTGTGTGTGTGTGTGTGTGTGTGTGTGTGTGTGTGTGTGTGTGTGTGTGTGTGTGT
>JAUZST010011925.1:0-11680 GCA_034779995.1 Parotocinclus haroldoi
TCTCTCTCTCTCTCTCTCTCTCTCTCTCTCTCTCTCTCTCTCTCTCTCTCTCTCTCTCTCTCTCTCTCTCTCTCCTATTTCTCGTGAGTAAAACACTCAGGAAGCTTGAGTGCAGTCTGCCGTAATTATAATGTAGATTTTAAGATTTGTAATGATAAGCACTGGATTAAATGAAAAGCTCTTGTTGGTCTCGTTGGTGGCCTCAGACTTTTGCTCTGCATGTCCTGCTTGTTCATTTACGCTGTACACATTTTTGAATCGTCCTTTCTCGTGTTTAGCTCGGGGAGGGAAATGAGCTCCATGCATTATCACGTTACATAATATATACCTCTCATAACGCGCCCGTGAGCCCGAGCAAATGAAGATTGATTTTGATACTTTACTCTCTGCGATTCGATGAAGGATCGATCCCCGTACGGGCTGCACACCGCTCCCAGCAGCGGCCGATCAGATAATCCATACCAAACACGGCCCTAACGTCGACTAAATCCCCTACTCCCTTATGGTCCTAACACCTCCATCATGTAGATGAGCGACCCGTCCGGCTCCACGTACGCTAAACTTATTTAACTAAACACGGGGAGGAATGTATGAAATGTGGAAAAGGAGCAGAAAAGGTCACACATTCTTGGCTGCTTTTGGCCCGTGTCATCCTCCATAAGCCCTTCCGCTATTGACCCGTATCGTGCTCCTAATGGCAGCAGCGTTTATTTTCCTTGCGTTTCGGACCACGGATCCCTCTGTTTTTTATCCCCTGTAGCGCAAGAGGAACGACGTCCAGGTCCGTGTGACACTTTTGGGGTCGAAATTGAAACGTTTTGTACTTTGCTTAACACAAGTGCAGTCTGAAGTGGCATTATATGATCTAAAAAGGCGAATCCCAAACGGAGCAAGCCTAGGGCGACAGTGGAAAGAAAAAAACTCCCTAAACAAAGATAGAAGAAACCTTGGGAGGAACCAAGACTCATAAGAGGACCCGACCTGCGACCCGAGGGGAGTCCTTAGCCGGAAGTCCTTGGAGGCACACCGGCCCCTGCCAACCGAATATGGAGAGAGTTACTGACCTCCGATGGGGCCTGGGCATGGTGGGACTGGTTTCTGTTGATGGGAACCAGTAGAGTGGTGCTGTGGTAGAGGAACAGCTCGGTGTGTGGGGGTGGAACTGGTACCGGAATAGCTCGGAGAGAAAAGAGAAAATGTAGTTACTTAATGATTAAGAGCATGTTAATCACAGATGTGCAGCACTACCATAGCAGCATAGCTAGAAAGAGGAGAGCCAGAAGGTAACACAGCCAAGAGGGATCGAGTGAAACATGGCAACCCACACCCCCAGCGATCAACAAACCCGAGTGATCGCACTGAGGAGAATCAGCTCGGGGAGAAAAGAGAAACTGTAGTTACTTATCGATTAAGAGCACATTAAGAGTCGTTTAACAATCGCTGATTCCATGTGCAGCATGAAACTCCGGCAGCACTGCTATAGCAGCATAGCTAGAAAGAGGAGAGCCAGAACGTATCACAGCCAAGTGGGATCGAGTGAAACATGGCAACCCACCTCCCCTAGTGATCGCTCTGAGGATCATCAGCTCGGGGAGAAAAGAGAAACTGTAGTTACTTATCGATTAAGAGTCGTTTAACTATCACCGCTACCAGGTGCATCATGAAACTCCGGCAGCACTGCTTTAACAGCGTAGCTAGACGTATTAGGCTCTGTAAAGGGAATATCCTAAGTTCCTTCCAGGCTTTCTTTGAGGAGCTTTGTCTTAAACATCTGGTGATAAACCGGAGTTCCTCTGATCCTCTTTATTCCTTGAAGACTCTTTCCTAGATTCTAATCACCTGTCTAAAATAAGTATTTGGGTATTTTTGCCTCACTGCGAGCTCCAAATTGGGCCTGTCCCGACTTTTCTGGAAGGTGTCGCAGGCAGGAGGGTTTACTTTTGACAAAATGAAAAGTTGACCAGATAAAAAAACATGAAATATCTCAGGTGCATACTGCAATGAGATATTCCTGGCAGTGTGGTATATGGGGGTCGGGTTTGTTTACTCCATGGGCTTGTGCCTGTTCCCTGTGTTTGCTTAGGCTTGGTCTGTGTTCCCATGTACCACCCTTCGACTGGGTCACAACGAATCGGAGTTGTTGAGATGATGTAACGAGACGCCGATGTAAATCCAGACCTAAACCCATGCAGGAAACCCTGTCCTGATCTAAACTAGTCCTCCTCAGTTCTATAAGCCATCACATCCCGCTGAACTATGGTTGAGACTTCATGCGCTTGGAAACAAATTCTTTTGTTTGTCGTTAGAGTCTGGTCGCTGCTAACGGTTTGTGAACGTCGCCATCTGCCATCATCAAGCTCCTCTTTCAGACGCGTCTCACACGGCTTTGATGGATAGGTCTCGTTCGGCTACGTCGGCAGAAGTGTCGTCGCAGCCTTTCGGGGGGCAAACACGTCCAGAACTCCACCTTGGTCTGAAAAGCAGATGGCTCTGGGTGTCTTTCTGTTCGAGGACAAAGCTTATAGAGGCGTTGTGAGGACTTTATCCTTCACGCGCAAGCTGCTCGGACTGCCCGGACCTGCCACTGCGTCAGAAGTACGTAAGAATAACGTAAACGATGGCACGTTCTGCAAAAAAATAGACCTGGCAACATCAGAGCGAGGGGGCCAGCGAGCCAGGCTGCATGTTCTTCATATGATGCTTCTTATTTGCCTTGATTCATGATGCTTCGTGGTTTCTGTGATGGCCACGATCCGAATTTCCGGAGCACGGTTCCACAAAAAGCCTTTATGGCCACTTCCTTTGATCATTGATGCCACCACTGTTCAATGCTCCTAATGGCAAGAACCGGGCCAATATGGCCCTAATGATATCCCTTTATATGAAACCCTTTCAGATTGCTGCAGATGATGCTGCAGAGCAACAAGTCAGCCAGGAAATGATATTCCGATACGAAAGATCTCAGCGTTTGGGTCGAGGCGAGCATGGAGCACAAGCTTGACGGATGCAAGTGGTTTCACTAGCCAAAGCTGTCCTCCAGGAGCCTCCAGGTCATCTAGGAGCGTTCAGTGAAGTGCAGATGCTCCTCAAATGCTCTGAGTAACGGGTGGCTCAAAACCTATGGCACATGAGGCAGCTTGGGAAGCAAACAGAAACCATCCAGTCGTAATCTTCCGCTTAATCCACACGGGGTGGCGGGCCAACCCGTGCCCACCCGACAACTCTGGGCACAAGGGCAGGAACAACCCTGGACTGGGTCGCCAGTCCATCATAGGGCACACACAGTCACACAGTAAGGCCACTTTAGAGACACCAATTAACATGATACGCTTGTCTTTAAACTGCTGAAGGAAACCGGAGTACCCGGAGTAAACCCACGCAGACACGGGGAAGACATACAGACTCCACACAGAAAAGACCCAGGCCGCCCCGCCCTGGGATCGAACCCGGGACCTACTTGCTCTGAGCCCCCGGGGAAAAAAAAAATCCAGAATATTCAACAAGCATAATGTGCTCACTAGAAGGCCGTGGTAGCCTAGCAGTTAAAGTAATGGACTCTGGCCCGGAAGGTCCAGGGTTCAAATCCCATACCTGCCAAGCCACCACTGATTGGTCCTAAATGCAGGACGGTTGTTGAAGATTTTATAGGTTGTTGGTATTACTTACTTATACAACTCTGTACTTGGTGCCACTTTTCCTTGCCGCTGTCGCCTCCGTCTTGCTCGTTCGGGCTGCAGACTTGTGACAAAGCCTGTAACGTAAGCGGCACATAAACAAACCGAGCTTGAACTCAAAAAGCGCCGGCGCTGTGAAGGAGCAAACTCACTGGATGATTCATTCCATAACGAGCGCAGCCTCTCTGTTGTTTAATATCTGTCATTGATTTTTTTTTCTTTCCCACCTTATAGGTACGTCCTCATCTTTCAAGCCTAGTTCCTCAGGTAATTGGTCCGTACGTGACATTTACGAGGCATTTCGCTGATATACGGTCATGCGGCACTGTATCCCGTAATTAAATGCGTATTTGTCTGGACGGTTGTATCTGTAAGACCTGTTGACTCGTGTTTTATTGCACGTTCCCTCGCATTTGGCTCCCTCTTTATTCCGGAGTAATAGAGATCGGATCAGGAGGGCGAATCGGCCTTCCTCGGCGTTCCCGTCTCGATGCCGGTGAGGTCGAGGATTCCCTGGAGTGAACGGGTAACCGCTTACCAGTTCCAGTTCACTCGTCATCAGGATACACACCTTTAACAGAGGAGTGGGCGGAGCTTGTGGGCGTAGTTGTTTTTTGGTACAGGAAAGTTGTAAGCGGTATTTATGAATGTAACTCCGTACTGTAGAGCTCGATAAAGGTTGGATAAAGTAATCCTTTACCCACGTGCTTCCTGATGCAGGGCCGGCTGAGGGAGCGCAGGGAGATCACCCCTTACCCTTTATGCACCGAAATTCCCCCAGAATCGTATAAGTGCATTATTTCCAATGTTCGTTTTAAAGCATTCCGGTCGTTTTCTCACTCATCTGGTGGCAAACTGGAGATCCTCTGAACATCTGTGCTTCTCAAAAACTGCTTTGGTACCAAGTCTGTGATGGGTTTCAGCCCTCAACCCTTTTTTTGGAACGTGTTGCAGGTCTGAAATGCAGGAAGGTTTATTAACGAATGACATCAAACAAACTTAAGCGTCACCTCATCTCAGGTCAAGTAAGCCAGCGTGAGAAAAAGAAAGCCAAGGGGAAAAGCCACTAAGCTTTTGAACCCCAGTGGACCCAAGTCTCTGGACGTTTGAGGCAGCTTGCGCTCGGGACGTCTTTCGATCCAAACGATCACTGATGCTCCATATCATTAAACTCTGTTTACTATCTCTAGTCGAATGAACTCAGCTTAAATCCTAATACAAACGTCGTCCCTTGTTTGATCCCATTTCGCCCCCGGACAGGAAGCTCGTCCCTAATTGACCTTGAATTCTTGAGCCAAGTCAGTACGCAATAAAGCACGGTAAAATGTTAAGGTGGGACTTTAATTGCTTGAGGGGTGAGTCGGTAATTCGGAAATAATGACCCGGCTTATTTCGCCGGTCTCCCGCAATCCAAGGTCACCATGTCCAAGCAGTTTAAACGAAAAGACTTATCAGAGCTCTAAATGAGATTTAACATTCCTTATCGTCAAAGCTTCATTACGCCTCTGAGTTCTCGGGACTTGTGGGATTCAGAGTCGTTTTGTCTTCTCAGGTGTGTTTTCGTCAGAATCTGAAATGATTTCCGATCTGCTTCAGCCCCCGTTCGCTACCGGATTTTGTTTCGGGACGGGGGAAACGTGCCGCGTGCTCACACGCCCGTTAAAACAGACCCCTTTTCCTGATCAGACCCACTGCCCATAAAGGACACGTCCCATTAGTTAGGCTCGCATTGTGTGTGTCTGTTTCAGTATAAACTGCACACACAAAAGGTACAATATCAAATCGTTTATTTTAGTTTTATCTATTTAAAGTCGTACTACATTATGTAAATTGCTCAGTGTTATATTTATGGATATCGGGGTTTAAGATGTATCCGTGTTTAAATATGTGATTGAATTCGACAGCTAGATTTTTCTCAAATCAAAAAAATGTTGGGACCTAAAATCCAAAATAAGCAGGGTTACATACACAAATACCGCTTAGAACTTTACTGTACAAAAAAACAAGCCTCGTGTCATAACCAGGCCCAGAAACTCCGCCCCGCCCATGGACCGTCACCACGGAAACGGGGTCACACCCATCAGGATTGCAGATATTGTTTTTTTTTTAGAAGGAACGGACACCAAAGATGAAAATGACCATCCAGATTGTCCAAACTCCAAAAGCCAGGCTCTGTCACGTTACGGGGTCGGGTCCGGACCCTTGGTAACGGTCGTTTACCCCACTGTGATGCAGCATTAATACAGAAAAGTACACCGAGATTTTAGAGCGTAGAACATAAACTGGCCTTAAGACGACGTCTTTACCAGGGACGTAAATGCATTTTAGAACGAGCCAGAACACAAACAAAACCACATGCTGCACACGTTATAAAGACATGGCTGTGGAAGATGAGGGTACGGGTACTGGGGTACTGGACCGGTCCACCTGCACTCCTGACCTGTCCCTAATAATGAATGGCTGGACTATAAGGGCTCTGAAATAAAGGAATGTTTAACAACAAATTAGATTAAATGAACCTAAATAGGTCGTCTAGTCCAAAAGCCGGGCCCTATTACGGTACGGGGTCGGGTCCGGACCCTTGGTAAAGATCATTTACTCTTCTGTGATGCAGCATTAATGCAGAAAAGTACACCGAGATTTTAGAGCGACATAACCTGGCTTTCAAGACGACATCTTGGAGGGGGGTCCGCCTGCAGTCCTGACCTGTCCCTAAATAGAGAACGGGTGGACAATTCTACAAATGAACCCAGAGCTGTGTTTCTGTTCCTGCCGCTGCTATAAGTCCTGATTTCGGGTTTAGGCTGCCTGAAGCAGCGTGTCGTTCACCTGTGGGTTGCTGGCACCAGGAAACAAAGTCCAGGTCGGTTACTGGCATCCTGGCAAGCTTGATTGGGCTGCAGATGGTTTATGGATAAAGAAATTAATTGGGTGATGGACCAAAATGTTCCTCCAGCCATTGTTCCATCGTTCACGCTCATATAAGCTTTTGCCGTCGGTTTTCTCTTATTCGCATCTTTTTTACCAACCTGGACCAGTCAGTTCGAAAATCCACCATCAACTTCAGCTAAAGGAGCTGCTGAAGCACTGACAGGATCTTAGGAGGTCGGTCACATGTTCAGGAGAAGGACTTCCACATGACCCATGGGCCCAGCTGAGCAACGGGACGGCTTCTATCACAACACACTGAGATTGAAGACTGGTCAAGCATCGTTTACAAGAGTGGGAGCCCTGCATCGTGGACACTTGCGCCACCTGCATGGGACAGAGAGCCCCCTGCAGGGCGCGGTTCTTCCTAAAGTCAGCTTCGGAGAATCGAACCCAATTAAATATGTTTGAAGCCTTGAGTTCCGTGGAACCTTTTTTGCCAGCACAAATACGGAAAGTACAAAAGTTACACAACCATGGTTACTGCGGGAGACACGTTACACACGGGGATGAATTCTGCCAGGTCCGGTGTCACACAGGCACAATTGGGGGGGCGGCGACTCTAGCGTAGGAAACGCGAGAGGCGTACCTCTTACCCTCGGTAAAAAAAAAAAAAAAAAAAAACATCCCGAGTATTTTCCGAGCCAAATTATTCTTCTCTTGATTCTTTTGCTTTTCCTCGTAAAATACCAGTGCAAAATACTGCCGTTATACTCATCACGTCATTGTGATTTCACCTTGTGATTTGCGGAGATGTTCCACCCGGCCCTGTGGCCCTCACCAGGATCAGTGGAGTTAAAAACGGAAAGTCAGTCAGAGCCTGGTAACGGAAAGGAAAAATGCACATCAGCTTTCAAAAGGTGCTACAAAGAGAGTCTTTCACACCGAATCAGAACCTGTTCTAATCAGTCTTAATATCAGGCTGACCAATCAGAGCTTGGTTGCCGGGCAGAACAGCTCCTCCTGCTAGGAACAGATCGCATGAGCTTCTATTTTATAACAGGTCTATAAAATCGCTGGTGTTATGAAGCTGAACGGCCTATTTGTTTATGTCACTATCGGCATCTCAGCACCACGCAAGTTCATCTCAAGACCAGGACCAAGTCAGTGCCAATTTAGAGACACCAATTAGCCTAACACGCATGTCTTTGGACCGTGGGAGGAAACCGGAGTACCCGGAGTAAACCCACGCAGAAAGGACCCAGGCCGCCCCGCCCTGGGATCGAACCCGGGACCTTCTTGCTGTGAGGCAGCGAGCCTTAGTTCGAAGAGAATAATAATCTGTTCATGATCACAAAAAAACCCCCCACAAAACTAGAGCTTCCTGTACTCGCCTTCGCTCGTGTCTTTTTTAATAGCTGATGATGTGAAAAAGACACGACGGCGCATTGAGAGAAGGGAAAAGCAGACAGGGAGTTTTTTTTGGATCTAGAGCCCAAACAGCTCGGACAGGCCGATTGGTCACATGTCCTAAAAGATTTTCCTTTTAATTTCAGCTAATTAAATGTGTGTGTGTGTGTGTGTGTGCTTGTTACGTTTATGAGACTGAGCTATAATGTAGATCCCCCTCTCAGGGACGATAAATGTGCAGAACTGAACAGGAGCTGAGCTGAGCGGCGGTACGGAGGCGGTCAGTCACTAATCAATTATACTGCACAATTATAAGCCATTAAATACACCAGGGTGGCCAAATATATTCACATCACCTGTAGAAAAACGAAAATAAATAAATAAACAAAAAACAAAGAACCAAACAGCTCTGGGCATGTAAACTCATTTAAGCTGAAGTCCGGTGTTCATGGGAGTGATTTATCAATGAGTCAGTATTTAAAATCAATAATCATTTATCTTCAGTAAGAGCTTTAGGGGGTGGATTTACCCCATCGTGGCACATTTAGTGCAGCCAGCCTGCCCACCACCGCCTGCCCGCCGAACACCTGCTTAGAGGTTAGAAGAACATGCCAAATTCCACCCGAACGATCAAATAATGGATGTGTTTTTGTGTACAAAGTTGAAGTCGCAACATCAATAAAATAGAATTACAAACAAAAGATAGAGGGAATAAAAAGCGATACCCATTTGAAATGCAAACAGTATGAACCTAGACGAGCTAACTGCATATTCTGTTTTCCGTCCAAACTGTTCTTCTTCCCCGTCTTTTGACCGAAGAACCTGCAGTGACTCGACTAAATAACGGCCACAGACTCACTCGTGCTCTATATTTTATCATCTGTATTATTTTATTTGTTGCATGCTGCATCATATCTCATAGGTTTATGTTATTTGTTCTGTTTATTTCTTTTCTTTTTATGAATTCTCCACTTTTTATTGCAGCTTTTGTTCGTCATTTATTAATTGGGTGAGAGATTCATTTAATTATCTCATATAAGACTTGTACTCAAATGCAGACTTCCCAATGACTTTAGGTCCCTTTTTCAGTCTCGGCCCTCCCAAGGTTTCTTCCTTATCACGTGTTGGGAGCTTTCCCTTGCCACTGTTAACCCTAGGCTTGCTTATTTGGAGCTTAAGGTATTTGTAGAGTTGCTTTGACGATGCTCCTTTGTAAAACATACACACACACACACACACACACACACACACGCACACTCTGGATTTGGGGTCTTGGTGGCTCGGTTTTTACGAACCACGACACAAATCCAAACTCGGATCTCTAAAATCTTACAGAAAAGCCACCAAAAACGCTTAGATTAACCTTCTCTTGCAATTCAAAAGTTATTTCTGTTCCCTGAGGAGATTATGAAAATGTTTTGTTATTGTTTTCATGTTTTGCCACATTTAGAATAATTTGGGATAAACCTGAGGAGAACATAACAAATCCCAGTTCTGTTTAAAAAGTGATCATAGAGATCAAAATCTGGGAAAATATTTGTGTAATCCACGACAACAAAACAAAAAAAAACCCACTATACTAAGCAGGTCGTATTATTGTATGACACAATTTCGATTTCGATAAACAATACGATATTTCATCATATATTTCAAAACATATAACATTAAATAATAAATAGCATCAAAGCAATAATAGTTAGCGATCATTTTGGTCCTCTCTATTTGAAATGGGACAAAATTTACCCAAGCGGGTCCCTTTTTGAGTCTTGGTTCCTCCCAAGGTTTCTTCCTTTGAATGTTTAGGGATTTCCCTTGCCACTGTCGCCCTAGACTTGCTTGGTTTGGGACTGGTCTCAGATATTAGAAGCTAACCTTAAATTGCAAAGCTGTCCCAATCCCATGGATTTGGATCCCTTTTTTAATAGGCCACACCCCCTTCTGTATTGTGCCCCCTTCCCCCACCCCCCCTTAAGCTTGGCTTCTCTAAATATTTAAGAGCGTTATCTGTAATGCACAAAGGTCCGGAGTGTCCCAGAGATAGCTCGCTGTTTTCCCTCCTAATTAAAAATTAATTAAAGCCGCTCTGGCAGTAGCGTGGCAGAGGTTTGTAGTGAGACTGGGGCACACCGGAAGCCAAAATGATTGATTTATTATTTATTTGAAAGTATTGGGACACAAAAACCCGTATCGGGACAGTAGCGTGACTGAAAGTAAGACTAAAAGTGTGGGGACAATAGCCCACATGACCAAAAGTATTGGGACACATTGTCACAGGGGTCCAAAAGTATTGGGAAACAAGCCGACCTGACCAAAAGTCCTGGAGAACAAACCTGCGTTCTATCCAAAAGTATTGGGACACAAAAACACGTGACCACATGACTAGCCCGCAATACCTAAAGTACCAAAAGTACTGGGACAGTAGCACGACTGAAAGTGTGACTAAACGTAGTGACCAAAAGTAATGGGGCACATTCCCACAGGTGGCCGAAAGTCCAGGGGCCAAAAGCATTGGTCCAAAGGTACTTGCCACATTCCCAGCACTGATGTAGATTCTCTGCAGCTGCAGATCTCGTTAATGGTTCATTATCGAGACCACGAAGAACTTTCGTCTCGGCTTTCTCTTGCCACTCCAGACCGTGTAGAAATCCACGTGCGGTTGAACGTTGCGCTGCACCAGAAGCCCGTCCTTGTTTGAAAATCATAGCTTTTCTGAGCTCCCGCACCTCAGCTGCGAAAATGGTCTGCAATCAAGAGCCTAATCACATCTCTGCATCAAGTGGCAAGCTCTCGCTCTTGTGCTCGCCCTCGCTGTGCCTCCATAGCATGTGCTCAGCTTGATCGTCTGCTACCGTACACAAACAGCTCCGGCGCGAGAGTTACGAGCACTCAGACACGAAAAAACACAGCATCTGCTAAAGCTCAGCGGGGTCAAGTCCATTTGGAACTGCTGGAAAAATCAACTGCAGCTGCATCTGTTGTGAGCCAAATCTACACCACTGAGAGCGAAAACACAAAAACAAAAAACAAAAAGAAAGAAAAAGAAAGTTCTTCCACACTAACCAGCGGAACCTTAACCTCTGCCTGTTTGTTGTTCACGGCTTTATTTAGTTCCGATTTCAGAGCAGTAGTGTGTGTTACAGTGGTGTGTGTTACTTACGGCTCTGCCGTGGCTGCGTTACTGAGATTTGGCATGAGGATGCTTTTTTTATTAGGAACAATCACTTCATTATGATCAAATCATCGGATTTATTAGTCCTAAAGTAACAGGAGGTTCTTATAGTCGACATGTTGGATGTTAGAGACGTCTAAGGGTGAAACATTACCCTTAAATACATTCGATTTTAATTTATGATTATGGCATTATGAATTTAAATATGTAGTAATAAATATTGCAGTATTTAAATGCCTTATATAATAATAATTTGAACAATAAGAATAAGAATAACAATGTTGTATTTATTGACAATTTAATTCATATTAATATTGTTATATAATTATAATAATTATAATAATAATAATAATAATAATAATAATAATAATAATAATAATAATAATAATAATGCACTTATGTCCTTTTTACATGGTAAATTAGATTTATTTCTATTAAATATTATTAATATTCATTATTTTTTATTTTAATTATTTTAGTATTGTATTTTATTCATTACTGTCATATTTTATATTACTATTATTATTATATTATATTATATTATATTATATTATATTAT